>JASAMZ010005802.1:0-70966 GCA_030248115.1 Linhomoeus sp. GSCO2_2 | reverse complement strand
GACATGCACTTTCAGAGATACTCTCCAGACGGTCTCCCCCGAGTGGGATACTGTAGCGCTTCGAGTCTTCGCCTCGTGTGGACTCGCTCGTGCGCCCTTTCACTTCTGCTCTTAACGTCGGATGGTGTTGCTGCTGCGAAGATCGATGTCTGCTCCTTCCTTCAACCTTCGTGGCGTCTACGAGAGGGCGTCAGTTGCTGCTGCGGCGTCCTACTCCTCTCTGTCTCCATCCTCAATCTAGGATCTGGTAGGAAGAGCTTTCTCTTCGATGATTAGGTTTGTGGCTACAGCGCCTCCCCCCCCCCCCCCCCCCTCCCCCCTGGGTCTACTTGGGGGGGGGGGGGGGTTGGACAGCGACTTGACAAGCTCCAGACGGTTTCATTTCAGGATTCGTCGCATTCCATTGAATTTCGCTGCTGCCTTCTGAGCCGTGGTCGTCATTGCGTCATATTCGGAAGTTGTGCGCCAATCGACGGCGCCCATTCTCCCTCTGTCGAAGCGCACACTTCGACAGTTGACGTCGCCTGCCGCAGCTTCGTCCGCTGTCGTCGTCGCGCCTATCCATAGATCTCTGGTGAGTGAGAAGCTCTCTCTTGGACGATTGGTGGGGGTGGGAGGGGCAACGGGAAAATGGATGTAAAAACATGAAAGGGGGATGGAGGTTTGATTAGTCCAACTAAAGTGTAGAAACATCGCCGTTTACAACAAGCGATTGTATTCGTTTCAGATCCGTCAAGCGTCCAAGTTCTCTGCTGCGCTCTGCTTCTCTTCTCTTCGAAAGGAGGCGCTGTCGGGACCCTGTTGCTGCTTCTGGTCCCTTCCAAGCGTCGCCACAGAGCGAGCGCTGTCCCCTCGAAGGAACTTCAAACTCTGGTAAGGAGAAGCTGTTGGGGGGGGGGGGGGAGTGGGCGGATGGTTACCTGACACATTGCCACTCTTCTTACGTTGTAACATGGGCTCTGGTAGTGTGTAGAATAGGTTCTCAGTCTGAGAATCGGCCGGCAGCGACTGCGCCTCCAATCGACTGCATGGAAGGGGAGAAAGTTGTAATCCGAGCACCTAATACTGTAACCAATACAGTATGACCGTCCGACCATGACCGAACCTCTCTACAATGTGCCCTTTCGACTTCAGGATCGCACGCGTGTTTTCCGAACCAAATCGCCCTCGGCCTTCTTTTCGACTCTTTGGCGCGTCGCCTGGAAGCGCGACTGGCGCACCCTTTCAATTGGAGGAGTCTGTGAAGGATTGGAACGAGGGAAGGAAGCACTGGGTGGGTGGAATTGACGTCCAGACACTGTCTGAATGAATATTTGTGTTTTATGCAGTGGCGACTGTATGTATTTCTGTCTGTATTCAGGCCGACTCTGCCCACAAGCGATCCAAAGGTGTGCTGTAGTGCGTTTTGCGTGGTCGAAGTTTGGGGGCTTGTGGCGCTTTCGGAGGGGTATTGGTGAGGGTGCGTCGCTGTGACTAAGGGCTGACGTGAATTGTGAAGACGGCGTGTCTGTGAGTGGCCACAGGTCGGAGGAAGGTCTCGGGTCCTTATTGTAAGGGCGCAGACGCCTCACAGCGGGGGACAACCGGCCGTCTAGGATCCTAAGGGGTAACCCCCCTGTTGGGGAGGGAGGCGCGTCGGAAGGCGGTCTGGGACTTCCCTCCCGCTAGGGGAGACGCACAATGGCCCAGTAACACAGCCAAAGTCAGACGAACAGCCGAAGCCTTCTGTCTATGCGACCACCCGACCCCCCACTGCGCTGTCTCGCTCTCTGTCGCTTTGGACGCGCGCGTACTCTCACACGAGCCCCCCATCAACCAGTGGCGATACTGAGGATGGGCTGGCTCACTCTCTGGCAGCAAGGAGCTACTGCTATGGAATTGGGATATTCTCTCGCTCCAATAAACGACAGACTTCGCCTTGCCACTTGCGTCGTCTCAGTCGTCGTCTCAGTCCCTCGGAAGGAAGCTCGAACCGTGGTATGAAGCTTTCTTTCAGCCGGCCGTTTATAGTCGAACCTACAGTACCCAATCTACATGCTTGTGTGCACTTTCAGGATGGCTGCTACGCTTACGCTACCTTTGGCGCTTGCACTTTGGCCTGCGTGCACGCACACGCCAGAAGCCCCCCATCAACAGTGGAAGATGGGCTGGCTTCCTCTCAGTCAATCAGTGGCAACAACTACCCTCAACGACCGTTGGAAGTCTCTCCGTATCTCTATTTGGCTCTCTTCTACGGCAGACTTCGCTGTGTCTGCTTGGGCGTCTCCACAGGCGGAAAGGCGTTCAACGGTGGGAAGCCTTTCTCTTCTGCTCGTTTAGTCGAGGCTACAGTGCCCCCCTTGCTTGAATGTTGTCATTCTGAAGTATACTGTACTGCTCCTACTGGGAAACGCGCACTTTCAGAGGAAGCTGCTCTGCTACCAGATCCCGAGATTGTACCAGGGCTAACGGTACCTTTCGCCTCGAGAGCTCTCTGGATACTCCCTTTCGATTTTGGAACAGATTGGTCATTGTCGACGCAATTGGCTTCGCTGATTTCTATTGCTACGCTGTAGCCTGTATTGGTAAGCCGCTTCGCTCGTTTGACCATTGTCCATTGCTTTTGTCATTTGCGCTAGAAAATTGTCTTTTCAGATGATTTTGAGATGCTACTCCAACATGGGATTTGAAGAGAGTGCATGGAATATACACGGATTGTGGAGCCCACTTGTACCTCTGAGACGCCTCAGAAACGGCCCAATGCCGCTGGGTCCGTTCACTGACGCTTCGCTTTGGCTCCGCAACTGCGCTCGCTCTCTCGGTGAGTGCTCTCTTGACTGACTGCTGGATGCTTCCTCTGTATAGTCACTGAGATACATACTACGCGCACCCACTTTCAGTATTGGCTGTCACTTCTGCGCATACCCTCGGTGATTTTCGGCTTTCGCGTTACTGTTCCGGCGTTCCTATTCCCAAGTTATCGCTGGTGTTCAATGGTACTTACTGGTGAACTGGTGCGAAGAAGACGCTATCCTTCTCTCATTCGTGCGCTTCGCGACACCGAGCGTCGACTGCCGCATCTTCGCTCCTTCGTCGTCGTTGCCACGCTTTCTTTCGAGTGAGTGGGTGGAAGTCTTTCCGCCGTTGGTTTGGTTGGAAAAAGATACTGTAAAAACTCAAACTACACACTGTTTGTTTGTAGTCGTTTGTATAGGACAATTGCTTACTGTGTAGAGGATTGAGGACAAACGGACGATGATTGTTTCGCTTCAGGCGTCCAGTTTCAAGTTTCCGCTGTCGAGTCTTTTCGAGTGTTCCACATTGGTTGTTGTGCGTCTATCATTCCAATTGATGGTGTTCCAACTTCGTCTCGCACGTCAACGGCAAGGGACTTAGGCCGCCGCAACCTTCGTCCAATCGTCGTCGTCGTGCCTTTTGCGCGTTATTTGTTCGGTGAGTGGAAGCTTTTTTTTCTTCGACGATTGAATGATTTTGTGATTGAAACTACAGTAGGCAGTAGGAATTCAAACTGACTGCAGAGTTGTACGTTACCGTAAGGAGCACCCAGAGGTAGGGTGGGGGGGGGGGGGGGGTCGATAAGTACAACAGGGAGGGTTGGGGGGGGGGGGGTGGGTGGGCTGAGTTGTCTAATCCCTGAGCTGTAGAGACAACGTCAATTACAGTGGGTGTTCGTTTGCGAAGAGTCGATTGTTTCCTTTCAGTTGTGTTCGCCCTCGTGTTCGCGCGTTCTCCCAAGGTTGCGCAGTTGCGCCCCACGACACGGTGCAGCCTTCCAAGTAGTCCTTTCGAAGTCGCCGCCGCCTATGGATACTGCTAACCCTTCGTTCGTTGGGCAGAGGCCCCACATCGCGCGCCTGTTAACTCACAAGGACAGTGTTCTCCATTTGCCGCGAGGTCGATTTATGTGTTGTGCGTTCGACATGTTCCGTATAGCCGTCGATGGCTTTCGAGAATCCTCCGTTTGCCAAACGTACCTACCTTCAAAAGGGTGATATGCGCAGCTGCATTCGTGAGAGCGTATTTCGCGCCTACTGTCGTGTACCGTTCCTAAAGTGCGCCGTGCCGTTCGTTGGTTTCGCTCTGTGAAAGTGCGCCCATGACGTTTCGCTCCATACTTTGCTCGCGTGTACCGTGCCAGTTTCGCTATGTTGTGTCGTCATCACGCCGAAAACTCCGTTATTCGATGTTTGTCACATCACAAGTCAGTCACCCTACACACTTCATGGCGGCCCAAGTGGTAGGCTGACTCGAGTGCTCGCAGTCGCTGCGCCAGTCTGCAGAAATGCTGTTAGCGACAGGAGCTGCTGCTGTCGACGACGCGGAAGCACTGCTTCGCCTTAGGTACGGTAGTCGAGTCTTTTGAGCTTGAGAAGCATCCGGTGGTAAGAGTTGGAGTCAGTCAACTGTAGGCGGGTGCGACACAAGGTAGGTAGCTATCTTCGAGAACCGGCCGTAGCTCATGGCCGAGCAGCAGCAGCAGACGCTAGCCATACGGCGGCACTACCGTATTCAAGCACTATCTACACACTCTCCATAGGTACACATCGTTGCAGCACACCAGAGTGCTCAAGCCGTGCCACCGAGCTAAGCTCCTGCAGCACAACGGCCATAAACTAACAAATTGCCTGCGGCGGTGCAACAAGCGGTATTTTGCCTACTTGCGACGTTTGGAAACCATTCGGCCGGCATTTACAACTGGCGTAGTCGACCGCTAATGTACGCGACTCTACTGCCCTACAACAACTACCTAGCCGGCCAACTACCGTAAATAAACAAACAACCAAGTACCGTACCCGAGACCAACTGGCCTCTCGTCGTCTCTCCTTCCCCCAGTGGAGGCGCGATACTGTAACCCGAAGAAAGTGGCCGTTGTTGCCCGCGCTGCTGAGGTGATGGCTTGCTCGCTTGTAGTGGCGCCCTACCCTCACCACACACACACACGCAGACCAAACAGATTGCACACACGAGGGCGACTAGAGAGTGCGATGTGCCATCACAACACACTTCAACATGTATATGTTAAAACAAGCTGTGTGTGTAAAAAGTTCAACCAATACTTTGTGTCTGTCAAATTTTGGTGAACATTATAGTGAGCATTGTACACATCGTTAGCCGCATCTGGAGAAGGTGTCTTGAGAATGTGTACCTTAATGCCAAGTGCACCTATCCCCACGATACGGTTGTCTGTACAGCTGATCTGAAGCTCAGTGATATCGCCGCGTTCGCTATCGGCATGATACGACGCCGTTTATCTGATGTTGCCTACCTGTGTGAAAACGTCACATCCAACAAAAAAACTTGCCAAAAGTTTGGTGCGAGCGAATTCCTGTTTTCAGCGTACGCATTTTCTGTTTCCGTGTGCACATTCATCAATAAACAGCTGTTCTGGCCATCAGACGAAAATCTCAATTTTGAGATTTTCTTAAATTATAATTCTAAATATCTCGAAATTGGAATTTATTAAAACTGTAAAACTATGTCACAAATTCTTATTGGCATACGGCCTTACCATTTCGGCGTTCAAATTCGTCAGAAAACGACGTTCTATTTTGTTGATTTATGGAATATCCGCAGTTTATACTCTTTCCATTTCTGAAGAAATTTCGCCGCTGTATCATCAGGTGAAAAAGTCGATTTTCGACATTTTTATATTTTGGTTGAAAATATCTCGAAATTGCAATTTTTAAAAACTTCAAAACTATGTCACAAATTCTTATCGGCATACAACCTTTCCATTTCTGCATTCACATTCGTCAGTAAATGACTTTGTATATTAGTCAATTTATACAATTTTGACAAATAATCGCGTATTTCTATTAAATTCCACATCTGCAAAAAATTTCTTTTGTGTTACAAATTATCCGCGGTCCATGCTCCTTCCATTTCTGAAGAAATTTCGCGGCTAGCGCATCAGACGAAAAAGTCGATTTTCGACATTTTCGTATTTTAATTGCGAATATCTCGAAAATGCGAAATTAGCAACAGAAACGGACATCGGATCCATACTCAGCGACCTCGAGTCTACTTGACCACATATGTCACACATACTACTTCAGTGCCACGGAAACACAGACAGACACACACACAGCCATTGTCAACCGTATATATACACCTCGCCGCGCTGAGGCGCGGCGAAAAAGCGGACCACAGTACCACAAAACAAGGGATTTCTTCAGTTTCTTAAGACATTGAAGCGAGCGATTGGTCGAATAATCCACGGAAGCCTAAATACCCCAAACGTGCAAGGTTTTGGGTGCAACACACATACGACAAGGAAAGCCGCGCCCATTCCAAGCGCACACGAAAGCTAGCAACCGTCTCCGCCTGCGCACCAGCGCAACTACGCGAAAATACGCGCCCCAAACCAATAACAACAAAGGATTGTGGAAATGAAACAAGGAACTGATAAAACAGAAAGCAACTGAAAGTCACACACAGATTACATGCGCCCAAGCACTAGCAGGCGAGCAAGCGGCACTCTTGCTCTTCTCCAAACGAGTCTGCCTTCTTCTTCTTCAGGTCAGATACTTTGGTCTCAGCAACGATTCATGTAAACGTATGGTATTCGCAATATCGGCTGCACTCGAGTGCAGTGCAGGCCTGATGGACTAACCATACCACAAGTGGTTCTTCCAACGGTTGGCAGACCCTAGTCGCCCTCAACTCTCAAATCTGACACAATTACTGGCTCTAACTCTACATCACACGCACGCACTCCTCACCAACCCAGCCGCAACTCTGACGCCCGCTCAGAGTCGACTCGCCCCATTCACAGAGGGCCGAGTGCAGCTCCTTTTCCTTCTCCCTGTTTGTGTCCAAAGGCGTCGTCAACGAATCACACAGAAGAGGCGCTCAGAGGCCGCCCCCTCTTACAGTAACGCGGTCGCTCCAAGGTCTATTCTCTACGAAGGTGGCGCGTATCGCAAACAGTTCGTTTCCTTCTTCAGAAGCCTTCTTCCTTCCAGTGTCAGCGCAGAGCCTCCTTGGATGTTGTCGTCGCACAGACAGCCAGTGAGCAGAAGGGGACGCTCCGAGTTCCAAAGCAGGCAGAGTTCGTGAGTCTCTCCCACAGACAGTTGGCGATCGGTGAACGGTAGCTCATTCGAAGGCGGAAGATGGCGCGCCAGGTCAAGCTCAGTGGCGTTGTGCCCCACAGTGAGAAGCTGAGGCACCATGGATGGAACTTCCTGAAGTTAGCGTCGTCACCAGAAACACACACTTTGTCGGCCGGCGTGTCCAGTGGGTTTGTGCCCATATCTTGGGCGCATCGTCTACTCGTCACTCCACCCCCCCCCCCCCCCCCACAGGACGGATACCTACTCTGACGTTTGGGTGAGATGCAACAAAGGCGTCCGTCACGAGGTAACGTTGTCGTGCCCCCCCCCCCCCCCCCCCCCCACTCAACAATCACCAAGTCCACAATGCCCAAGGATATCTAACTCACCGAAATTTGGCCAAGTGGCCAGGCGCTACTCCACTTCACAAGCAAAGCGCCGCCAGCCGACAACCGCTTGCAGAGAACTTGAGAAGAAGCAGATGGGACGCTGATGACGGAGAAGTGTGTGAAGAGCCGTGACTTCACAGCCTGTGACGCACGACGCTGTGACGTCAGTCTGAACAGCGGACGACCTGAATAACGACGCACCGCTACAGTAACCATCAAACGGAACTCGTCGAGTAAGCGGGGGGATCGTCATTCAGATTTCAGAGCTGAAGAATATAACGTAATGACCTCCTTGTGCAAATTCACACTGAACTGAGGGGACTATACAGAAGCAAGGGCGGGAGCGGCTTTGTAGTATGTTCGGGCGCGGGTGAAGGCCGGAGATGGCCGCTAAGCGATGAGTTGCCTTGCTAGCCAACACGAAAACCCCCGGCTGGCGCAGAACAGGTGCGTCTCTTTTGACTTTTGGGACAACTTTCCCTTCCCTAGCTAATCGGCAAGAGATCTGGAAAACTGCAATAGTCGAAAGAGACGCAACAGTTCCGTCCCACGCCCGCCGGAGGTTGTCGAGTTGGCCTAACTGACAGCAACCCACCACCAAGCGGGCGTTCCCTCCGGCCAGCGCCCGCGCCCGACGATTTGATACTACAAAGCCGCGTCCGCTTCCACCAAATTCATGAACTGAGTGCCATGTGTCTATACTGTTCGCGTTCAGCAAGTCATGTCTGCTTAGAACACGCTAACCTGATCATGTATAGCACTAGAATGTTACAAATAAGAGCGCTCACAGTGCTTGAGGCGGCCCGCGGTGCGGTAGCAGCCCGCTCTTCAGCTTCAAGAGAACGCAGTGCGGCGGGCGCCGAGGAGTCGAAGGGTCAACAAAGTCGAATCGCGCCAAAGTCGGCTATTAGTATTCCACGACCCAACGACCCACGACCCAATCCACGACCCACGACCCAATCCACGACCCAACTCAGAAAAAGCGCATTGCGACTTGAGACGTCCTACCGTATGACTATTCCAAGTAGACAGAGACGGCAGAAAGGTCAAACGGCAACTGCGGCTAAGAATTATGGAATTTCTCGTGATCGCCTGTATGTAGAAAACTGAAAATTGTACAGTGGGTAGAATTTTATGGTGGACATGTTTCTGTTAAGAAACACATTCTTCACTTCTGCGCATAATTTTTTGCATTCTGTGCATAAACTATTTCGACATAGGTGCGATTGCTCGTCAACCTTGTGAAGGATACTTCTGCTGTGATTTGAGGATTGAGGGGGGGGGGGTCCAGAGGGCCAAAGTCGAGTTCCAAAATTGCTCTGAAAAACAGTATAAGATGCCCAAAAAGTGAAAATAATACCTTATTTCATCCTATTTTTCATGGAGAATACCTCAAAAGATGGAGAACTTTCAATGGCTACCCAGCGCTTCAGAAGTATTTATTTGGCGACGTTTCGCTGGCTTTCTAGCCAGCTTCCTCAGGCCAAAACCCAATCACCTCAGTATTTGCGTAATAACCCAGCTGAGGAAGCTGGCTGGAAAGCCAGCGAACCAAACAAATACTTCTGAAGCGCTGGGTAGCCATTGAAAGTTCTCCATGTATGATGCAGCGTCTTGAACCATTTAAAGATCTACCTCAAAAGATTCAACTGTTCAAAGATAACACTGCCGGTGAATACTTTGACAATTTTCAAACTGATATGCAGAAAATTTCCTACACTTTTGCTGCTTTATTGTCAGCCCAGGGGGGGGGGGGTTCGATCGACAACCAGAACAAGATTCCCGTTCCGGTTGGTCCAAGATTGGGGGGGGGGGTAGTAGTTACATTCCTAGCAACAAATTTTGGACTGTGGTGCAATTTTAGAGCAATTTCCTAATGGAAGTCGCTAAATTTTTTGCCTGTGTTGCTATTTTAGAACTTCTTGTACCCGAACAGACTAAAATTTGAATGAGTGTCTAAACTAAGTGTCAGCTAGGCACTCTGCATGATTGTTTCAGCAGATGGGCACAGGAAAGCCCAACCAGTGTTGCATTCCCACTAAATAGCCCGTTCCCGAGTTCTTCAGTGTAGAAAGTTTGAAATTGGGTCAGCGCCCACTGTTTGCTATGGTAAATCCCAAATTCAAATTTAAATCTGCGCAATTTGAACAACTTCCAGAAGGTCGCAACTCGCCTAACAGATGCCGGATTCATGTTCCGCGGCGTCAGAAAGCCCAGACACAACTGTCAACTCAATTGAAATATTCGCCTCAGGGGCCTAACTCTTGACCGACCGGGTGCTGAAATCGGGGTAGCTGCATAAAAAATCGCAGAAAAGCACCAGATTCGTGTTCAGCGTCGTCGAAAAGCTCGAGACAAGTGAAAACTCAATTTCGAAAATTTGACCCGATTAAAAATTTGGCTGGGGTGCAGTACCTAAAAATTGTCAAGACACATCGTCGACGCGGAACACGTTGCTTCGGTTACTTTGCCGTTAAAAGAGTGGTTTCCAGGTGAAAATTCCACCCAAGGTCGAAAATCCCAGTTTTCCACTCAGGACCCAGCATTTTTGCCACTGCGGATCTCCCGAACAACAAAAGCAATCTTGGCAATCTTGGTCTCGATCGAAAGGCCATACAAGTCTCCAAGTCAGAGTAGAAATCAGTGAGGATCTACCATCGCAAACTCGAGTTATGATTTTTAAAGGCTGGAAATATTTTTGAAATTCAAGTTTTTACCGTACTCCCATGGCGGACGACCTAGGGAGCCCGTTCCAGTCCCGCTTCGTAAAGCATCTGAAGGACTACAACATGCCCAAAAATCACCAAAATCGATCCACTTTTGCGAAAGTTATGGCCTGATTATTTTGCTTACTTGGCAAAAATGCCAAAATTCAGGGGACTTCATAAAGATTAACAGCAAACATCATCAACATGCTAAACCAATGCCAAATTATAATCTGCACCCCAGAAACCCATGGTGCAACCCAAATTCGTTGCGTCTGTCATTTTCAGTTTCTGCCGCCTCTGTCTACTCAAAATAGTCATACGGTAGGTCTTCTCAAGTCGCAATGCGCTTTTTCTGATTTGGGTCGTGGATTGGGTCGTGGGTCGTGGATTGGGTCGTGGGTCGTTGGGTCGTGGAATACTAATAGCCCCAAAGTCCCCTCCAGTCGGACCGTATCGTCTGTGCGCTTTGGAAGCAAGGGTCCGCGTCGTCGTCCATCTCTATCCATCTTCCTATCTCTCAGTGCTCTTTGCACAGCTTGGCGGAAGCGCTGTTGCGCCTTCATCGGCGTCGAGAGTGTCGGCGTCTCGGCGGCCTCTCTTCTTGCTTGGAGTTGAGCTCTTTCACCCACTCGCCGTAGTTGACGGAGCGACAGACGCGTAGTCGTTCGTCGGCTCCGTTTGGAGGCCATATGGGGGAGGACGAAACGAAGGGGCAGAACTGGCCGCTAGTATTCTTTGTATTATTATGTACCGTGACGCGTTCTCGGCCACTTCCCTTACAGTCAGGCACAACGTGACGGGATTCATCGATTAAAATAATAGCACTGAACATATGTAGTCAATGGCATAGTCAATTCAATCAAGTAGCACCTTTATGTTGGAATAGTCGCCTTTCAATGCTTCCTTCAATCACCAAGGCCAAACCAAGATACACACTACTGTGTGGCTGTCAATTCTGTTTGAATTACGTTTGCTTCCAGAGTAGCATTACGATGATCTCTCTGGTGGGCGCTCTGTTGCCACCACTCCTCTATGAACGCCTCCAATTGGTTCCTGGTGGAGAGAAGGCTACGGTGTTGCTCCTTCAGACGACGCAACCCCATCTTCGTGCTGCTGCTTGCTGCAATTGGTGAACAAACGATACCTCGATTGTGTGCACCGTGGGCCAGCGCAAAGTCTCAAACCGACCCTCCTCCTCCTCCTGCGTCTTTCGCTTGAGGAGGCGCTCTGTCGTCATGGTGCCGCGCGTCTTCCTCCTCTTCCTCTTCTGCTGCTCCTTCTCGAGCTGCGCTCTCAGGTCGTCCAGTTGCTTCTCCTTCTCCAGAAGCTCCTCCTTTCTCTTCTCCTGGTCCGCCTTCTTGTTTGCGAGGCTCTTGCTGAGCTGCTTGATGTCCGCCTCACGTTGGGCCAGACACTCCTTTGTCTGAGATGCTGACGTACATACTGCGTACCACCTACGGCGCAACAGGTCGTGAAACCAATTCAAGTCATGCGGTACCTGGTTCAGCTCTGATTCGAGATACTGGAGTTTATACTGCTCGTAGCTGCCCTGACGTTCGAAGTCCAGGTGGCGCGGCGTCAAAGGAGTCTCCGCGGCTATGGCCTGGTAAATGATCAGCGCTGCATGCTTTCTTCAACGGATCACGCCAGGAAAGGGCGACGACAACCTCCTTCCACATCTCTTGTACGTCACGTTCGCTTGAGTGGTTGTCTTCGATGGCGGGGCTGCGTGGCATCCGGAAGGGCGGCGCGCAGAACATTCGCGGCACCGTCGCGCCTCTTCCGGGAAACCTCGCCCTGCCTCTGCGCCAAGGCAGCGATCGTTCGACTGGCCATTGGGGCTAAATGAGAACAAGTAGCAACGAGGTGGAGTGTACTCCAGGTTACAATGTGCCACTTCGGAAAGAACGGTACAAGTCATGTCGGGACAATGCAGCTGCCCAAATATCCGCTGTGATGTATGGAAACCTGATGGACCGTGCATGTTTAACATGCAGCCAGCGCACCCACGTACACGATTGAGTTGAAGAAATTCACTCGAGCAAACTTTGAGTGACACCAACTCGTGGCGGAGCCGTTCCCATCGAAGGGCCGTTGCCACTGTCCGGCCAGCCGCCGCCGAAGCTGTGTGGACCTTCAGGCCATTCGTCTCCAACACCGGAAAACCCGCCATTGTTCATACGATGCATTTTGAAAGACGAGAAACTTGTAAGGTACCAACGCTCTCCCCGTGACAACTCTTTGACAGCGAATGGGGTCAGCTGCGTTTTGTGCGCGAAATGGCGCGTTCACCGCCTCTGCCCAGGCCAGACACACAGCGGTGTGACACAAGACGGATTTTAAAACTGAATGTGAGAGCGCCTGACGCCGGAGGACGATCTAGTCCACTCTGCAAAACGTCACATGCTCGGCATGCAGTTACTGTACATAGCTATATGTAAAGGGTGTTTTTTTGAAATGTTCACATTTCTTTTTTGAATAACTTTTGCTATTCGGGACCGTTCCAGACAAGCTTTTCACATCGTAGGCAGAATACCTTGGGATTTTGTTTGTAAAAATTTTAGTTCATTAGGTTTTGCATTGCAGGAGATATGGCGGTACAAAGTTGACAGACCGATTTCGTCGACTTCAGTGGCTTTGCCGCCCTATAACTTGAGCGTGGTAGGAGATATTGAGACCCCGCTTGCACTGTTGGAAAGCCAAGAAAATAAGCTTCAATTTGGTGTCTAATACGGCTGGATTGCTTTGCTCGTTGTTGTGAAAAGCGCAACACAACAGTCGTTGAAGACGCGAATTTTCTTCGGATCCATCCTGTTCAGCAGCTTCTCCACGTGATGGCCTCGTTCGGCCCGATTCGAGTGGTGTGCCGTGCGCTGTTTATTGCGCAAACGACGCTATTTCTTGTCATTGGATACACCAAACTGAAGCTTATTTTCTTGGCTTTCCAACGGTGCAAGCGGGGTCTCAATATCTCCTACCACGCTCAAGTTATAGGGCGGCAAAGCCACTGAAGTCGACGAAATCGGTCTGTCAACTTTGTACCGCCATATCTCCTGCAATGCAAAACCTAATGAACTAAAATTTTTACAAACAAAATCCCAAGGTATTCTGCCTACGATGTGAAAAGCTTGTCTGGAACGGTCCCGAATAGCAAAAGTTATTCAAAAAAGAAATGTGAACATTTCAAAAAAACACCCTTTATGTACGTGCAAGGGGGAATAAGATTTGATGCGCCAACTACGTATTCTGTCTGTAGCTACATACATGTACTTGGCCCGAATACGTTGTGCACCTGGTACAGTATTCTGCCTCGCCCTGTATTCCGACTGCGTCACATTCAGCTATCGGTTCTTGCTCGACAAAGTTCGATAAGTGGCGGATTACACACATGAAGCGAATAGGCTCGTCCAGGCCAACGATAAGTCAAACTGCTGTGCATCTGCATAGAACACATAACAACTCAAAGGCGGGAAATACCATCAAATGGCACGGCGGTATCGAATGGAAGCTCGAAGAATCGTCACACTGGCGGGGAATTTCATCTGCCATCACACGAATTAGTCGACTTCTGAACCAAGGAACGAACACGAACGCAACAATTGCTCAAGCACGAGTGGGCGCGGAGATTCCACAACCTACGGCATCATCAGCGACAGAGCTCATCATGGGCTATCTCATATATCCTACACTCTGCCCGCGAAGTCACGACTCGGCTTTGGCCCCAGCGTCGGCGCAGTTGGAAGTCGTCTTTCGCTGCTGCAGCTGCAGAGGGCGACTGTCGTCCCACCAGTCGTCGACGAAGCTCTCGAACTGCTTCATGGCCGAGAGGAGATTACTGTGCTCCACCTTCAGTCGGCGAAGCTCCAACACCTTGTCCGCTATCGACCTCGTGGGGCGCCCAGCTTAACAAATTGAAGACAGTTCGCAACTGTGACAGGATTATCGCTTGGCCAAAATTCCTGAACCAACCTCCCTTCCCCTTTTCCTTCTTGGCTGGGCTGGGACTCCTCTTGGGCGGCCGGAGATCGGCCGTGACTCCAACAGTGGAAGTAGTCTTCTCCCTCCTCTTCTCCTCCCTCCTGTGCTTCCTCTTCAGCTCCTCTATCTCCCTCTCCTTCTCGGCGACCAGTTGCAGTCCCCTCTTCCTGGAGGCCGCCCTCTCCTCCGCCAGCTCCTTTGTCAGAGTTCCCGACTGCCAAACTGTAATCTGCCAAAACGAGACACCAAAAGCGGCTTTGAAAAGCTCTTCCAAAGAGAGCTACGCAGAGAGTTGCTGTCAAACCAAGCCGGATTCAACTGTTCGATCTGAGACCAGTTAATGAAGACAGTATCCAATGCAACTTGGATTGGGTTGTGGCTGATGCCTCTTCGCATCCACCATTCACCTTTGAAACCGATTTGAGTTATGCTGCTTCACTTGACGCTTGCCAGAGCCACTGCAAACCAAAAGTCGGTTTTCGCTTTTCGGTCTGACGCCAGACCGAAAAGCGAAAACCGAGATACAGCAAGATCTGAACAGTCAGATCTTACCGAGATACAGTAAGATCTGTCAGTCGTCAATGGTACCCAACAAAGAAGTCCGTCAATGTAAGGTACCCTACAAAGAATTTCGTCAATGTACCCTACTCTAATTGCCCATTCATGGTGCGTAGTATAATCTGGTCACCTAGCTAGAGACGGGAAACGTCCAGGAGTCCCTGCATCGAAGAACCCGAACAAGAATGGGGAACGTAGACCCCGCTCAAATATGGATGTGTGTCACTGTACAAATTTACTTTAGAAGTTCTGAAAGAACTTTGTATGGCAGGATCCAGCCAGACTACACCACACATCCATATTTGATCGAAGGTCACGAGCTTCGATGGAGGGTCTCATGCACGCTTCCCCCTATCTATAACAAGGTGACCTGTGACTACAATAAGAAGTCTGAATGGTTGATGAGAACTACGTGGCGAGCATTAATGATCTTACAACACTCCCCATCAGCACTACCAGTAGCGGATCCAGGGGGGGGGGGCTGTTGTGCGTCCGCCCCCCCCCCCCCCCCCCATTTGGCCAAACCGCCCCCCCCCCCCCATTCCCCCTCCCGAGAAAACCAGGCAAGTCGTCCGGGGGACACAGTATACTCCACAAATTTGAACTCCTACGCATAGTGACTCCCCTCCGGTTGTGGCCTCATGATACACTGGAGCGCAAAACTATTGCCGAATTCGTAATCGCCACTCCATAAAACCCCGGAATCGACACAGAACACCCCTAACTTCCCATGGAGTCCAGGAACTGAAATTCTGCACTTGGGGCACGGTATCATGCAAATTCGACATAGATATGTTCAAACATCATCTAAACACTGAACGGATGCGAAATTCGTAATCAGCACCCCCGAAAACCCCCGAAATCGAGTATAATATCGCAAAAGTCGACCCGACACCCAAAATTCAAATGGACGCGGCAGGGATACTGTAGCGCAGAACATTTTTCCAAAACACTTTTCTAGACCAGATTTAAACGTAGAATCGTTTGAAACCACTTTTGGAACGATTCTGCGACGCATTCGAGCGCTCTAGGCGCCGAAACGCGAAAATCGCAATTTTCGACCCCGGAGTCGAAAAAGTCGCAGTGTAAGAAAATTTTTTGTGTTTCGCCCGATTTGCTCCGTTCATGGCTCATTCGATAGAGGACATCTGGGAAGGAGCACCAAGAGTGGTCTCGCCGCTCTAGCTGCTACCTAGCTCGCACAGCAGCCAGTCAAAGTTAACCCGGGGCCGAAATTCGCGAATTTTTCAAATGTGGCGCCAAAATGGGTCCCGCAGCGACCCAATTCTTTTTTTGCGTGTTCGGCACTATCGAGGGCTACAACATATCCAAAGATAGTATATACCATTATATGCAACTTTTTCGAGTTCTACCTTGCCCAACCCATTTTTCAGTACTTTGGAAATTTAAATTTTTGAATTTCCCGCCAACGGGGTCCCGGAGCGTGACCCCATATATCGTGCAGGTTGCCCACTTACTAGGCCTACACAACGCAAAAGACCGTTTGCAAATCGGCCGCTTCACGCGCGAACGCCGTTGACTCAAAGTTTCTGCGTTTCGCGCACAAACGCTATATACTCCACATTTTTTGTGGAGTATAAAAAAAATTGCGCGGCAGCACCAGAGCAAAAAATTTTCGCCTGCGGCGCTATTTTATAGCACTTTTGTACCAAAATAGGCCAAAATTTTTGCCTGCGGCGCTGTTTTATAGCACTTTTGTACCAACATAGGCCAAAATCGGCAAAAAAATTTGCCTGCGGCGCTATTTTAATGCATTTTTGTACCAACATAGGCCATAATCGGCAAAAATTTTCGCCTGCGGCGCACATATTTTTATGTGCTTTTATAGCATCTTGGTCCCCCCTGTGGCCTCAAAAATTCCGCCCCCCCCCATTCCAAAATCCTGGATCCGCCACTGAGCACTACTCTACCAACAGTGAGCTTCTCAAGTGGACTATAGGGAGTCTGTTCTGATCTCACTGTATCTCGGTTTTCGCTTTTCGGTATGGCGTCAGACCGAAAAGCGAAAACCGACTCTGGCAAGCGTCAAGTGAAGCAGCATAACACAAATCGGTTTCAAAGGTGAATGGTGGATGTGAAGGGGCATCAGCCACAACCCAATCCAAGTTGCATTGAATGCTGGCTTCATTGACTGGTCTCAGACCGAACAGTTGACTCCGGCTAGGTTTGACAGCAACTCTCTGCGTAGCTCTCTTTGGAAGAGCTTTTCAAAGCCGCTTTTGGTGTCTCGTTTTGGCAGATTACAGTTTGGCAGTCGGGAACTCTGACACTCCTTCTTCAGACGCTCCACCGCCGTCTCGCGCTGCGATAGCTCAGCCTTTGCCTTTGGAATACATTGGATTGGAAGTCGAAGGATGAGAAGGAAACGAACGCGCATTCTCTCACCTCATTCAGGGCCTTCCGCACGTCGGCCAATTGGTCGTAGGCGGCGTCCCGATCGCGCCGCAGGGAGGTCAGCTCGGCCTGTAGACCAGACATGAATACACAGCTTGATTTGCCAGATTACTACTCATTTCGTACTTCCGTCAAGGCGGCATACTTCGTATTGGCGAATTCGACCCAGGTCGAGCGAGACCGGTCGATTGGCGTAGCTCTCCCCTCCTCCACTCTGTCGTCTAAAGGACTCGACCATTCTGAAGGACGGAGGGTCGGGAGGGTCTGCAGGGTCTGGCGCAGGGGGAACACCGCCTTCAAACCACGCAGAGCTGGCAGTCGGCTGCGGAAAGCGCCGCTGTAGTAACAGGGCGACGTATTTTATGCTGAACTGACTGTGAGCGATTTTATAAGCGATGTGTGCAAAACGCACCTGTGGCAAAGGGCCAGAAGGAGCAAATTGTGACCCGAAGTTCAGCGGGACTTCCGGTCGCCATTGAATTGGCGCGTTGAAGAGAGGGGCGCCGCCGTTCGGCCGAAACATTGTAAAACAGCACAAGCAAACGCTAAGTCTACTCACAGTTGAGACTGAGAAGACGGGGCGTGCGACGACAAGTTGTAAGTTGCTTTGCTACCACACACGTTCTTTTCGCGCGTTCACTGAGCGCGCAGCGCAGTACGCAGAGCAGTGCACATGGAGAGCAAGCAGACAGACTACGGCGGGCCACTTCTTTCATAGGATCGATAGAGCAGCCAGGCGAAGCGGAGTAGAGCGCCACTCAGCGTTTTATCGAAGCGCAGTGCACCATGTGTTCTGTCTGCCCCCCCCCCCGCTCCCAAGATCAATGCAAGGCCGCGGCCATCGCTCCTTTTGACATCGTGCGCCGCGCATTTCATGTGAGTAATGGAGTGGCTGACGCATGGCTCGGAGGGGGTTCTTGCCTTTTGTATCAATGGGCATAATATCATAACCTATGGTGTATCCTTCGTGCAAGAGGGTTGGGGGCACATCCTATATACTAAGCGGCAAAAGTGTGGGTGTTTGTTTGTTTGTTTGTCCGGCCATTTTCTCTTGACACAGTTGACGGATCCTGGAGATCTATAGCTTAAACTGACCGTCGTGGGCTGGAAGGAATCCCCTCCTATTTTAAAACTTTTGCAAATTACTAAATTCCACAAAATTCACGAAAATATCGACTGCACAGTACATTCTGAGCACTAAAGAGTGCCCACTGGTCATTTTCGTGGAATTTCGCACTGTCGTGTCACCATTCACTCCAGAGCTGTCACTGTGAGACTCCTACAGGTATTTCGAGGCACGGGAACAGGTGCAAATGTAAACGCAGGCACTGGCAGGGGCACAGTGCCAGAAGACATTAGCTCAATCTGAAATCTCCCAAGGGCTGAATACAAGCATCCATGTGTTAGCTTCAGTGTATTCAGAGGCACGGGAACAGGTTTGAGGATAAATGCACGCACTGGCAAGGGCGCGGTGTCAAGAGACTTTTGATCTATCTGAAACCTCTTGTGGGCTGAACACAAACACATAAATGCAAGGTTCAGTGTAATCAAAGGCAAGGGAGTGGGCGCAATGATAAATGCAGGCACTGGCAGGGGCACAGTGTCAGAAGACTTTAGATCTATCAGAATCTCCTATGGGCTGTTGTGAGCATTGGTCGTTAACCATAGGCCAATACATGTTGTGAGCAGTGGCTGATTTCCATGGGTCGATACAAATGGCTCTGTTTCCATAGGTGCTCAGCTATAGATATACAGTATCTATCACCTATGGGCTAAAGGCACTAGTCTACATCACTAAGCTAGCTAGGTGTAGTGTCTGTCTGTAGACGCTTGCCTCCCTAGCACTTCGCCACGCGACGCTTCAGCATGCGCTTGCCTCGCTAGCACTTCGCCACGCGTGGTCACGCGACGCTTCAGCACGCGCGCGCCTAGACGCCAGCGGGATGCCAGCGGCGGCAATCAATCGGTGCACGGCCAGCGCCGCCTGTTGCTGCCTGCCTTCAACGCAGGCATCGCCTGAACAGTACGGCAATGAACCGTAGCAGAGCCTTGCAAAAGCGAACAGTGCAGCAGCGCGTGGTACAACAGAGAGGCTTGCAATGTGCAATGCAATCCAGGCAATGCAACGGCAATGCTCGCGCAGGCATCCTCTTTACTAATCGCGCGCTGTCTGTCAGTCTGTGTGTGTGTCTTTGAACACGATATCTCTCGACCGCGGCAAAGGATCCCGGACATGTATACATTTTCGGAACCGTCTTCGGACGGGGAAGAACTTCTCCTATATTTCGTCTTCGGCCGCCGTCGAAATTCGGTCGAAAATCCGAAAATTCGTCTTTTTTGGCACATTTTTGGCGCTAACTCCCGACTGCGGCGGCGGATCGCGAGGAGCCGTGCATCAACGGAACCGCCGTTCGACGCTGCACCATCTGGCCCAAGTTTCGTCTTCGGCCGCCGCCTAAATCGTCCGAAATTCGCGATTTTCGAACAAATTTGGGCCGTTTTCGGAAAAACATTCTTCGCAACAACGATTACGATTCCGCCATAGTACGGCTTGCTTCGCTGTGAGACCCAACTTGCGCATCGATATCTCAAGCTGCAGCGGGTGAGCTGCGCGACATCGGTGTTTGAAGCTGCAGCGCGTCAGCGGCGCGACATCGGTCTCTGAAGCTGCAGCACGTCAGCTGCGCGACATGGGTCTGTGAAGCTGCAGCACGTCAGCTGCGCGACATCGGTTTCTGAAGCTGCAGCGCGTCAGCTGCGCGACATCGGTCTCTGAAGCTGCAGCGCGTCAGCTGCGCGACATCAGTCTTTGAAGCTGCAATGCGTCATCCACGGGCTATAGACCCTAGTTGAACAGTACGGCAACGCTCGCGCAGACAATTCTAGCCGCTTGAGCGACTATTTCGCCAAACTAAGCGTTGAAACTGAGCCAAGCAGTACGACAATGCTCGCGCAGGCAATTCTAGCCGCTTCAGCGACTATTCCGCTTGCAACAGGACAGATCTCGCAACAGGACAATGTGCCCGCTCTCTATCATTTGTTTTGCACGCCGCTTTGTACGGCGCGTTCGCGAGGCAGTCAGCGCCATTGGCTTGCAACAGGACAGACTTTCTGCAACAGGACAAAGGTTGCAAGAGCGACTATTTCGCTAAACTAAGCGTTGAAACAGAGCCAAGCAGTACGACAATGCTCGCGCAGGCAATGCTAGCTGCTTCAGCGACTATTTCGCTTGCAACAGGACAGATCTTATCTTGCAACAGGACAATCTGCCCGCTCTCTATCATTTGTTTTGCGCGCCGCTTTGTACGGCGCGTTCGTGAGCCAGTCAGCGCCATTGGCTTGCAACAGGACAGATTTTCTTCAACAGGACAAATGCTGCAACAGTACAGACGTTGCAACAGGATCGTCGCGCGAGGCGACCAGCGCCGTTGGCTCGCAACAGGACAAACCTTTGCAACAGGACAGATTTTGCAACAGGACAAATCTTGCAACAGGACAGATCTTGCAACCGGATAATCTGCCCGCTCTCTTTCATTTGTTTTGCGCGGCGCTTTGTACGATCGCGAGGCAGTCAGCGCTGTTGGTTTGCAACAGGACAGACTTTCTGCAACAGGGCAAGTGTTGCAACAGTACAGACGTTGCAACAGGATGGTCGCGCGAGGCGACCAGCGCCGTTGACTCGCAACAGGACAGACCTTCTGCGACAGGACAGACTATGCAACAAGACAGATCTTGCAACAGGACAGACCTTGCAACAGGACAGATTTTGCAACAGGACAGATCTTGCAACAGGACAAATCTTGCCACAGGATAGATCTTGCAGCAGGACAGATCTTGCAGCAGGACAGATCTTGCAACAGGACAGGCCCTGCAACAGGACAGGTCTTGCAACAGGACAAATCTTGCAGCAGGACAGATCCTGCAACAGGACAGATCTTGCAGCAGGACAGATCTTGCAACAGGACAAATCTTGCAACAGGATAGATCTTGCAACAGGACAAATCTTGCAACAGGACAGATCTTGCAACAGGACAAATCTTGCAGCAGGACATATCTTGCAACAGGACAGACCCTGCAACAGGACAGATCTT
The DNA here is from genome assembly GCA_030248115.1 of Linhomoeus sp. GSCO2_2. Lineage (NCBI taxonomy): Eukaryota > Metazoa > Nematoda > Chromadorea > Monhysterida > Linhomoeidae > Linhomoeus > Linhomoeus sp. GSCO2_2. The sequence goes on along the minus strand of JASAMZ010005802.1, from coordinate 49,772 downwards.
GCAACACGACAGATCTTACAAAAGGACAAATCTTGCAACTGGACAGATCTTGCAACAGGACAGATCTTGCAACAGGACAGACGTGGCAACAGGGCAGGCCTTGCAACATGACAGACTGCAATAGGACAGACCCTTCAACAGGACAAATCTTGCAACAGGTCAGACCTTGACAATGAACAGGACACCAGCGCCATTGGCTCACAACAGGACAGACCTTGCAACGGACACACCTTGAACAGGACAGATCATGCAACAGGACATTACGGCCATTGACGACTACATTCCATGCTATTCAGATCACAGAAATTCTTCTGCAACAGGAAGGAATGGCTAGTATAAACTATTGTGGCCATTTCTCTGTGTTGTAGATTGGAGAAGTCCACAGTGTGAAGATGTGCCGTTTAAATTCATGGTGTGTGTGTGGTGGAAGATGGCCATTTCGGCACGGAATGACAATGTGTGTATTAATGCATTGATGTATTGATGTGTATGAACAATTATTAATACATTAATGTATTAATGTGTATAAACAATTGTTATTCCGTGCCGAAACGGCCATCTTCCACCACACACACTCTGTGTTGTGTTTGGTCAGTCTCGGAAATGGTAACTCTTGCTGGCGTGATCCACCGTATTCCTGAAGTCGGTTCGACGAGAAATTGCGGCACAGCACAAGGTGCAAGTGATATGAACAAACGCAGCGTCACACATAGTACAATCACGCACTACTTGAGTAACTGAACATGTCCTTGAGGCTATAAGAGAACGAACAATAGTCACGTCTTGTCACTTGTTATTTGACGGTTCCTGGCTTTCTTTCGCATTCCACCATTCGTCGACGAAGCTTCGGAGCTGGCGCACAGTCGCGGTCAAATGTAAGCATGGCACCATTAGGATGCCATGCGTAGGTGCATACTTCACATTCCATAGGCTCAGTATAAGTAGTCTGCCGTTTGTTAGCCAGTTAGCTTATTCTTAGCTGTGGTCAAGAATAAACACCCATTCGGACTACTGCTTGGAACAGCGCCTATCCGTGAGTCTCTTGACTGTTCTTATACTTGATAGAGCTTACTGGGGTACGATACGTGTAGTTGGGAAGTCTATCGCGTACCAAACGCGTCCCGGGCTTGGCCGTCAACGGGCCTGACTACAACTGGTGCGTTGTCCGGGAACGCTAGTACCGTTCGGGAACGGTTCCTGGGAAACGTAGTAGTTGGAAGGTCTGTTGGCGTTTGAGCGTAAGGGTGGAAGTACGGCGATAGGCGGCTGGTGGGAATCTCTTTCCTGTGGGTGTGAGTGTTGATCACCATGGATGGTCAGCAGTCAGGAAAGAAGCCGGTGTCCCTCGCTAAGAGACGGACGACGGATGAGATTCTGGTTGATGAGAATGTCGACTACGGTTGGGTGGATCCTTCGGTTCTGGCGGTGAGACAGCAGGTTCCGGAAGAGAAGAAAGTTTCCCAGAAGCTGAATCTGGACGAGAGCGGGCAGGCGCAGGGGCTGGAAGACGGTGATCTCGAGAACAGTGATAGGGACAGTGTTTCCTCTGAGCGTGGGGCGGATAGGTCGATTTCTCAGGAACCGGCTCCTCAGATCGTGTCCATGTTTGCGGAGATGCAGCGTCAGCAACAGGAGATGCAGTTGACGATGCAGAGGCAGCAGCAGGAGATGTTGCAGTTGGTGCTCGATGGGCAGCGCGAGAAGGAGCGGGAGGAGCGTGAGACCAGGGAGCGGGTGCAGCGCGAAGAACGGACGGCTAGAGATCTGGCACAGCGGGAACTCGTGCAGCAGATGATGGCTGATAGGGATAGAGATAGGGAAGAGTCGCGCCGTCAAATGGAAGCGATTCTCAATCACTCGCGGGCGCCGCCTGATTCGGCGGGTCCTTTCTCTTCCACAGCGATCGCCGCTGATGGCTTGAACGGATTGGGTACGGTATTGAACACGCTGGCGTATACCAGGCCGGGTTTGGCTAAGTTCGCGGGTCTAGACAGGGACAATTTCGCCGACTGGTTCGTCGAGTTTGGAATCGCCGTCGAGAATTATCCGCAGGCAGTCAAACGGAAGTACCTGTTAGAGTTGTTGACGGGGGACGCCTTGAAGTTCTTCATGTCCATGTCGGAGGAGGTGAAGGTCGATTATCAGCAGGTTGTCGATCGATTGACTACGAACTTCGCCGATAGGAGAACGAGAACGGTCAAGATGGCGTCGCTTTGGGGCAAGCGTCAGCAGAACTACCAGTCGGTGTACCAATGGCGTTCGATCATGGAGCGGGAGTTCCGGACCGCTGAGAGTGCCATAGTGGTGCCAGAGACAGAAGCTCTTGTGTGTCCTTGTGGTCAAATCTGCCATCGGGAGAATGCTAAGAATAAGGCTCGCTACGAATCTTGTCAGGCGTTCGTCGTTCATCAGTCGCTTCTTCCAGCGAATCAGGCCTTCCTCGAGGACAATGAGTGGACGGTCGATGGTGTCTTTGCCGCTGCGGCCAAGAAGGAGAGCGAACGTGAGATGGAGCAACAGGCTGCTAAGTCGAGTTCTGAGAGGGCGCCGCGAGGTCAGCAAAGGACTTCCGGACAGCCGCAGCAGAATGCGCCAGCAGGGCCAGTGTTTCAACCGCCGCCTCCTGAAGAAGCGCGTCATGACAGAATCGGAAGTCGTCCTCTGTATCGGGGTTCCGAGTCCGCTCGCGAGTGTTTCCGCTGTCGTCAGAAGGGACACGTTGCGGCTGAGTGCCAGAATCGGGTGTGCACTTTCTGCCGTGATAAGGGCTACACGCCGTTTCTAGGTCACTCGGACGACCGTTGCTTCAAACAAGATGCGATCAGGGCGCGGCGGCCTCCCAATCAGCAGTCTCATCTGCCGGCTGAGGCGCAGAATATACAGTCGTCGCGCTGGGTGAATGAGCCGCCACAACCGCTCGCTTCTCACTCGCAGGTTCCATCTGAGCAAGCTTCGTCTTCGCAGGGAGTCGAGTCTCAACCGCAGCCGGTGACACAGGCCGGTTTTCCTCAGGAATGGGCGGGAAAGGCGTTCGCCATGTCGGCCAGAGATTTGTCGTCTTATGAGTTGTGCCAGCTCTCGAAGCAGGAAGACCAGAAGTCGAAATTGATTCCTGCGACGGATTTCCTCTTTGACGATTTGCCGCAAGTCGCGCCCGATCTGAAGCGCCGATTCAAGAATGGGCAGATGAAGAGTCAGGTTGCCGTCCTAGATTCAGGCGCGACTACGACCACTGTCAGCCCTCGAGTCGTTGAGACTTTGCTTCAGAATGGCAGCGCTGAATTGATCGCGCAAGATCAGAACTTCCCGTTGACTGGTATCGATGGCTCCACTTTCTTGAGCACGGGTTCAGTGAGGCTGAAGGGCGTCTATTGCTCGCGTGAAAACGAAGCGATTGCGTTCGAAGTGACGGCGCCAGTTAGCTTCAATCTTCCTGTCGATATCTTGATAGGTAACGACCTGATGGAGAAAGTCGGCATTGGGCTCTCGAATGGCCAAGGGAAGGTGTTTCCGTCGGCTGCTGTGCCTTCTTCCTTTGACGCGAATGAGTCGGCTAGCGTTGATCAGCCAGTCAGGGCTCGGGGTTCCAGGAATTGGAGGAGACAGAAGGAGCGCTCGTCCGAGAGGGGTTACTGTAGGGATCGTCCTCGCCACTTTCCTGCCTGGCAGCGCAGACCGAGTTGGAGCTGGAATCAGACCTCGGGTCAGAACCCATTGAGTTGGAACTGGAGAACGCAGCCGCTGATGTCGGATCAGAACGTGGACAGGTTGCGGAACAAGTTTTGGGGGCGTTGTCAGATGCCACACTCAGGTTCTCACTGGTCCCAGTTCAGAACAGATATTCGCGCGTTTCCGGAGTCCGATTACGGTTCTTATAGAGTGTTCTGATTCGCTCATGTCGCCTGTAGGGGTAGGGTGTGCTTGTGAATAGCGCTTATGTCCTGGGTACATGCGCTTCGTCATCTGTCCTGGGAACAGATTGGACGTGTTTCTCCCTTGTCCTGGGTACAAGGTCGAGCGTTTGAGTCGCTTGAAGGCTTATTTGAGCTTGTGAGTACTTGGGTGCTTAGCTTGGCTGTCCTGAGAACAGTCGCTTTCTGCTTGAAAGAGGGGAGAGAGCGAGGTGACAAGCACTTTGAGCTGATAGGCTTGAGAGCTGAGAATGCGATTTCGCGTGATGCACGCTTAGCGGTATCGAGGTGATGGGCGGAGTTCGATTCGCTTGTCCTTTGATCACTGAGAGTGTTGCTGTCGCGTTTGTGTCTAATACTTCTCGTGTGGGGTTTAAGGTTTCGTCAGCTGGTCGGTCAAGCGGTTCGTTCAAGGTCGATCAAGTCTTCCGGTCGTCCAAGATCGTCCAGTTCGTTCAAGTTCGATCAAGACATCTGGTCGTTCAAGTTCGCCCAGTTCTACGCGTTCGAGGAAATTAGTGATCGTGATCAGTGATACATGATCGTAGGTTCTAAGCATTAGCGTCACGGCTCATTTGTTTGAATGGGGCGTGTAAGCATGGCACCATTAGGGATGCCATGCATATCTAAGATTCCAGTATCTCGGTATAAGTAGTCTGCCGTTTGTTAGCCAGTTAGCTTATTCTTAGCTGTGGTTAGAATAAACACCCATTCGGACCATTGCTGGGAGCAGCGCCTATCCGTGAGTCTCTTGACTGTGTTTTATACTTGATAGAGCTTACTGGGGTACGATACGTGTAGTTGGGAAGCCTATCGCGTACCAAACGCGTCCCGGGCTTGGCCGTCAACGGGCCTGACTACACAAATGACGTCTGTCGGCTCTGAGGCGTGCGATCTCTTTCACAGCTTCGGCCATCGTGGCGCGGATGGCTTCTGAAAGTCGTAATAGGCCTCAGGCTACTTTGCTTCATTGTGAATGCCATCATCACAAGACCAACCGTTGTCGCCTTCAGCTGGCTCCTGTGGCGCAGGACTGTTGATGTCGTCTTTCTGTACCCCTTTGTCGACTAATACGCCGATTGCACTGCTCTCATTGTTTAGAAGTATTCGGAGAGCGGAAGTGCTGTCGGTCAGCATGGACGTTGTCTGCAGTGATAGTAGTCAGTGCAATGGACGTGTGACAATCGGTACTGTACATGGTAGTCGCCAAATCGCTGTTATACTAAGCAAAGCGGACGCCAGCACAACAGACCATCATCAGACTGGCTTGGCAGCGCACAAGCTGTTCCTCGGAAGCTGCCGCCTTCTGGCGAAGTTGCTCGTTCTCGTCCTGCAAACAGTAGACATGCACGTACTCACTGCAACCTCATTTTTGGTCGAAACTCCTCGATGCCGAGGAGGTACCTTCGAAACAGCCTGACAATGAGCTACAAGTACAGAGCACTCTGGAACACCTGGTAGCGCTGAAGCAACTCCTGCAGCTGAAGGGTTAGTCCGGACTGGCACGTAGCGCAAGGCCTTTCCTCTTGTGGAGTGACGGCTGCGACGTGTGCTTGTGGCGACGACACCAGTGGCCGCCAGTTTGGAGTGGAAGTCACATTCTGAGGAGTGCAACACATATGGTACATGACTCTGAGTATTCACAGCACAAACTGCTGAACAACGGCTATGAGCGCACAAATGGGTGGTAAATGGGTGGCATTGTGCGCTCATAGCCGTTGTTCAGCAGTTTGTGCTGTGAATACTTACCACTACAGAGCGCTATGCGATTCTTCGAGTATGACTCTGAGGCATCGTTAATCAGTCTCCAACTAGCGAAGTGAAGCCACCTGAAAGGAGCCAGTCTGAACACTTCCAGCAGGTGTAGGCCAGGCTGAACTGGAAGTCGAGAAGCGACCCCAGTAGCCGAAGGTCACTTGCAGCTGTGCACCACTGTTCTGCGGGCTAAACATGCTGCTTCAACGTCTGCGCAGACCTACTTCCTGTCAAACTACAGTACTGACTGATCAACACCAGCTATGAGAATGAAAGCGTAACTCAAGTCCTAAGATGAGATTCTACACACCTCAGATCGCGTCACTTTGGCAAAGCCGAAGTAACGGTTTGACAGTTGATTATGAAGTCTGGGTGGAAGATAAGCAGAGTAGCACGATTGTAACCGGTCTAAGCCCAAACTTTGCACCACCTGCTGAGCTGTACCCTGCAACGATTTCTACAGATTGATTGGATTATCTGGGTAAATGAGGTGCATCTGTGTTTGTCTCCCTCGCTCCCTCCCTCCTTCCATTTCCCTCCCTCCCCCTCTCTCCCTGCATCCCTCCTTCTATCAAACAACAGAAACGTTTGTTATACTTGTATCACTTCATCTTTGCATCTAACGATCACTGTTTATTGATCTGTAAAATTCAAGCGCTGTTGGCTCGTTTTCTTGCAGAAGATGCCATTCTCAAATCTGCGTTTCGCTGACCCGTTGGCGTCTCTTTCGAGCGCGCTGTTCCTTTTTGGCAGGGAATGGTCAAGTGCGACCCTGGCAACCTTCTCATTGGGGTTCCAGTGAGATTCTTAGTTGCTTGTAGTCTCAGCGCTTCGCTTACTGCATGTCTGAAGTGCCGATCGAACACCAACGTCGGGAAAAAGTAATATCCGATTTTCAATGAGTCCATGGCGTTGACAGCGTACTGGCTATACTGATGGGGCCAGTAGACGTCAAAGGCAGCCAGCTGTTTCTCTATGGATGGCTCGCATTCGTCAAGAGTGGGAAAGTTGCTGAAGACCATGTTCAGAGTCAGTCCAATAGCGTCGAGGGTCAGAATGATGACCGTCTGAAGACACACCATCCACGCCAATTCTCTGTTGCGCCTATTGTCATTTGACGATTTCTTGCGATGCGTTGCAGCTAACCAGCACGCGAGCGCAATCGCCAAAGTGCTAGTCCAGCCTCTGATAATGTACGCATGCAGGGCGTCGGCAGATCCAATTCGCTGCCCCAATTCACTGTAGTAGAATGGCGTTAGTCTCAGCGTGTACCTTCCGCCCCCTTGGGAGTACACCTCGTATTTTAGCAAGTTGTCAAATATTTTCAGAGTGCCACTTAATATCAGTGTCACAAGTACGACCACGCGCACTCTGACCTTCTCAATGACTCCACTCAATCGGCGCAGTTTCATCATGGCACTCAGATTAGACAGCGCTTCAACAGCTTGGAGATAGGTGCCAACACTTAGGCCAGTGTTGGCCACATAGAGCAGCAGGTAGAACACCCAATATGGAGTCGCCCACTCCGACGACGTCAGAGTTATGGTCACGTACGTCATTGCCAATATCACATGGACAACTCCAGTGGCGACGTCGAAGGCGAAGTCCCAGTAAAGCAGCGAGCTATTCCAAGACTCATTTCTGGATTTGTAGCATGCCAGTGTGGACAACGTTGCTCCAGTAGTGCCGATTGCTACGAAGAAGACAGGGACAATTGCGTAGAGGAAGAACTCCACTGTGACTGTCGTCACAAGCACGATGGAATCATTGCCGTACCCTTCCCCTCTGAATGCTCGGTAGGCAATCCAGAGCTTCACCAGTTCGCCAGCCAAAGCGTCACCGTATGTACTTCGATTCTGTAGCTCCAGAAAGCAGACGAAGCTCCTGAATGGGGTACGGTATTGGACAGACGCAGTAAGTACATACCTACAGAGTGGCGGCAAAACCGAGCCAGAAACCGGAATCATTACATTCTCTTATGTATGCCACTTACCCTTTCGGCATGGTTGTGTTATTCATGTCTCCAAGCACGTTGCAGTAGAAACAATGAACGATCTACATTCTGTCAGTGAAGCGGTATGAAAGGACCAACGTTGACCGAAGATCGAAACAAAAGCCACATTGTCACAGAAGCGATCGAAGCATCGGCCAGTAACCAGGATACCCAGCCAAGTTCAATTTGCTGGGCAAATAGCGACGGAAACACCGGTCGCATTTCAGTGTTAATTGTCTAGGATCTCCGACAGCCGCTGTCTTCTACTGTTTTCGTTCTTTGCTCCATGTGCCGGTCACACTCACAGCCCGTTTTCTTTCTTGACGAGTGTTCGTGCGAGCGTTCCATATTGCGGATCGCACATTTACATGTGCATAGGTAAAGCCAGTGGCGTCCATCAATTTCATGTTCTCGTCCAGGAGTGCAAGATGACAGCGCGGCGTTAGTGCTTTTGCTCTGCTACAGTACGTCACAACTGGTGCCACAGACACCGCAGTCCAAAGCAGCCTTGGGCCAAACCCATAAGAACAACAACACCGACGCCGGTTTGGAGCTCGGTGCCAAAGGTTCTGGTGCAAAGCGAGTTCAAGCTATTCCAGTGACGTCGGCGCAGCTCTATTTCATTCGGTTTCGCGCAAACTGCTTCATTTGTCAGAATTGTCGTTTGTCAAAATGGTCGTTTGTCAAAATAGAGCAATCCTTTTCTGTGAATTTGCGTTGGATGGTCTGTGGAGTTACTGTAGTGCGTGCCCGGTACTCCCCTGGCGACTTGCGTGGTCTTTAGTTAATTTCGACAGGGAAGCACAGCTCATCTTTCATAACAAGCATCGCAGAACTCAAAGGGTGAGTAGCAGAGATCGAGGACGCACTAGAGGGCGCTGGAAGGATTCCGTGTTTCTTCAGCATTAGCGGGAATATCACTGTCGCGTAGCGTTCCTCCTCTCTCTGGCAGCTCGGGCAGTTGAACCGCTTCATGAACGCTGAAGCTAAAGCCTCTATTGGTTGCGCTCGCCCAGGAATCAGCCGCAGATCGCGCTTTGTTTTCTGGTCTGCGCCTGAGTGCTTGGTTCAGGGAGCGCCGAAATCTCGAGTCGAACAGCAGCGCGGGGAAGAAGTAGTAGCCGATCTTCACTGTGTCGGCGCCGTTGACCACTAACTCGCTGTAGACATGGGGCCAGTAGAGTTGGAAGTCGGTCAGCTGCTTCTCCAGCGACGGCTCGCACTCGTTCATGGTTGGGAAGCTGCCGTATGACATTTTTATCAGCATCGTCGCCGTGTCGACCAGGAAAAGTATGGCCGTCTGAGCGCAGACCGCTTTGGCTGCGGAGCGCTCGGAGCTATCTCTTGGGCCACTCATGGCGATTCGCACGAACAGCGCTAACACAAACGCGTACGTCCACATCTTGACGACGTAGTCGTGCAGAGTAACAAAGCTGGTGATTCGCTGTCCTACTGAGCTGTAGTAGAACTCCGTGGGTAGGAGAGAGAACCCACCTTCGACTTCTGCTACGGCGTACGTTAGGAGATTTCCCGGCACCTCCACCATGGCGCGCAGAGCAAGCGCGGCGAGTACTACTGCGTTGACTCTGACGCGTTCCATTGCACGTGACAGGCGTCTCAAACGGGAAGTCATTGAGCTGAGGTTGGACAACGCCTCCAGGGATTGCAGATAGGTGCCAACGCCGAGCAATGAATTGGCCAAGTAGATCAGAATGTAGCTCGCCCAGTATGGCGCAGGGCGCTCGCTAGCCAGGGCGCGGGTCAAAAGGGAAACAAAATAGCCAATGACACCGATTCCACTGACTGCGTCGACCACAAAGTCCCAATACAACAGTAGACAGTTCCAAGACTCCGCCCTTGACTGACGGTATGCCAGTGCCGTCACACTGGCACCAATTGTACCAACGGCGGCGATGGTAAGTGGAACAAGTGTGGAGAGAACGGTCATTGTGCTCAAATTTGTTACTTTGAAAATGGATTCATTGCCATATGCTTGTCCACGAAACGCCCTGTACTCCAACCAGCGATCGACCAGCTCCCCAGCAGAGAGGTCACCTTCAAAACTCCAGTTCACCAGACGCAAGAAACAGTAAGCTCCTCTGAAAGGAGTCCAGTTTTGACCTCGCATCGCGTACTGCTGTAACTTTGTAGCTTTGAACAGCCGAAGCCTAAGTTGTGTAGTTTAATACTTACCCGACTGACTGATCCTCGTTTCCCATATGCAACTTCGAAAGCTGTTGGTGATTCTGCTCAGACTATGGGATATGGTCAGCAGATGAGCAATTGGCTAGCATTACTCGCAGGACGCCAATATCGCTGCTTGATAGCTTGTGAAGAGCTTTGAAGCAGGCCAACACGGATGAAAACAGTGTTCGGCTTGAAGCGCACTGTTCGTTAATCGCCAGAAACAAACTGTTGACTAAGCAATGACTTATGCGAGACCGCCGTTTGCCAGCTACCTCCTTTCGCCCTTTCTTTCTCCAGCACGGCAGTGGCAATCGTTCGCCGCGGTAGCAGTGCTACATACTGTAGCACGTCAGGGGACAATTTCACCAACCGCAATTCCTAACTTGAAACGGAGTGGGGCGCAGATTGGTTGAATGGTAGGTACTTGAGTTGAACTTCATGGATTCTCGATACTGAAACTGCTTACTGGTGAAATCGGCCCCAGTCAAGCGGGCACAAAACTGCGGTCTAGTCTAGTGCAAAATTGCGCAAGTTCTAAAACAGGGCACAACTTGAAGATTGGCGCCTGGTCTGATCATAATTGGTTGGCAAACAAGGTGTGACTATGTAATTCGATCACTCTCGAACCAACGTTCATTAAAATTGTACGAAGATGCACTAGTGTCCAAGTGCTCAGCCCAGGGTTCACTCATAATGTTTTTTCGAAGTCACCACTACAGTTCCCCCCCCCCCCTCCATGTTGGACATGTTCCGTCCCTTTTGGATGCGCGGCGCTCGTGCGGTGCAGTGGTGTGGTGGCGCTAGGCTGGTTGAAGCGTTGCTATAGCAGCACCTAGGATTCTATGCGCTCTGTTTCACTCAACCTCGCGCAAACTGCTCCAAATTAGGCAAAATAGAGTAATCAATTTCTGTGATTTTGTACTGGATGATCCTGTCGTACTCTCTCCTCAATACAACTGAAATTCTTGCGTCTTAGCATCGGTGAAGTACCTGTACATCCGACATCGTTGTGCGAGTTGTTTGAAGTGCGGAGTTACTGCCTGCCAAAATTTAGAATATTGTACTTTCATGTTAGTCCTTGCGCTCCTCTGGCGATTTGCGTTTTCGCTTGTTAATTTCGATTGAAAAGTGCACCTCATCTTTTCCGACAAGCATCGCAGAGCTCAAAGGGTGAGTAGCAGAGATCGAGGACACACTAGAGGGCACTGGAAGGATTCCGTGTTTCTTCAGTATTTGCGGGCATATCACTGTCGCCCCGTGTTCCTCTTCTCGTTGGCGGCTCGGGCGGTTGAACCGCTTCATGAACGCTGAAGCTAAAGCCTCTGTTGGTTGCGCTCGCCCAGGAATTTGTTGCAGACCGCACTCTGCTCTCTGGTCCAAACCACAGCGCTTGGCCCAAGGCGCGCCGAAACCTCGAGTCGAAGAGTAGCGCTGGGAAGAAGTAGTAGCCGATCTTCACTGTGTCGGCGCCGTTGACCACTAACTCGCTGTAGACATGGGGCCAGTAGAGTTGGAAGTCGGCCAGCTGCTTCTCCAGCGACGGCTCGCACTCGTTCATGGTGGGGAAACTACCATAGGACATCTTCAACATCATCGTCGCCGTGTCGACCAGAAACAGAATGGCCGTTTGAGCGCATACGGCTTTGGCCACAGAAAGGTCGGAGCCACCTCTAGAACCGCTCATGATGATCCGCACGAACAGCGCCAAAACCAGCGCGTACGTCCACACCATGACGACGTAGTCGTGCAAAGTGACTAAGCTGGCGATTCGCTGCCCAACTGGGCTATAGTAGAACTCCGTTGGCCCGAGAGAGAACCCGCCGTCGACTTCTAGCACAACGTACGTTAGGAGATTTCCAGGCACCTCCACAGCGGCTCGAAATGAAAACGTTGCAAAAACTACAGCGTTGACTTTGACACGTTCCATTGCGCGTGAGAGGCGTCTCAGACCAGAGGTGATGGAGCTAAGGTTGGACAACGCCTCCAGAGCTTGTAGATAAGCGCCAATACCAAGGAGAGTGTTGACCAAGTACAGGAGAATGTAACTGGTCCAACAAGGTGCAGAGTAATGATTGGGCCCCAGAAAGCGGACCAACACGGAGACGAGATAGCCAACGAGGCCGATTCCGCTGGCTACGTCGAATGTAAAGTCCCAACAGAGCAGTTGGCGATTCCAGGTCTCCTTTCTTGACTGGCGATAAGCTAAAGCCGTCAAACTGGCTCCCATCGTGCCGATGAAGGCAACCACAAGAGGAACTAACGCTGACAGAAAGAGCGATAGACTCAATGTTGAGACTTTAACAACGGTTTCGTTTGCGTAGACTTGCCCGCGAAACGCCCTGTACTCCAGCCAGCGTTCCACCAACTCACTAGCCGAGGGATCCCCTCGAGAACTCCAGTTGAGCAGCTGCATGAAACAATACGCTCGCCTGAAACAGTGAAATGATCTAGCTTGCCCTCTACGCACTACGATACGGGCATAAGTACTGCCTGTCCAGGCGCACACGGGTAATGTCCAGGTAAGTAGTCGCAGCTTACTGGCAATGCTTACCCCATAGGCCGAGTGCTGTTTTCCATGAGTACTTCAATGAGTCGTGATTCGGTTGAGGGTATTATGAGCAGAAGAGCAAAATAGCCAGAAGCTATTCTCAACAAGGATGCACTTCAGTGCGCTGCATGAAGCGGGTGGACCCAAAATTGGCCGGATCCCAGTTGCGCACACGTTGTAAACTGAGCTCTTCGCAAACATCAGTCGCACTCATCCCAGCCGCGCTCAACGAGCCTTCTGTTGACTTGACTCGGTTCTCTAGAATGTTCTGACGACAATCCGAAGGTTTAGGTGCTTTTGAGTCGTGGGTCCAGGCTGCTACCTTTGTAAGTAGGTAGTCACGAGGAGTCTGTGCACGTGCCACGTCTACAAGCACCTACATTGCAAATCAAACGTATCTACAATTGAAGCACAATTAGTCTGCCTGCACGATTAAATGGGCCAATTGCCTAAAGCTTGGAGCGATGTCACATCTCAGTACTGCCCGTCGACTCGGTGTGGCCAGACAGCATTCTAGTTGTCGTCGTCGTCGCAAAAGCGTTTTAAAAGCAGGTTCAAGCTCCGTGTTCATATTGTTGTCCTCTATCTTGCAGCTCAGTCGCAATTTCAGTCCCACCGGGCGCATGGTCAAGGCGGTCTATTGTTCTGATTGTAGACGACATAGCAACTTCGCTGTTGTTCTCGAATTGACGCCGTCTTCCGCAGACCATCACCTTGAGTATGCTTGCTCGAAAGCTTTTATCGAATAAGAGTGCCGCGTAGAAGTAGTAGCCAATGCTCAAGGCTTCCATGCTGTTGCGAGCGTACTCACTGATAAGGTGGGGCCAATAGGCAGCGAAGTTCCTCAATTGTTGCTCCATGGACGGCTCGCACTCAGACATGTTTGGGAAGGACGCGAACAAAAGAGAAAGGACCCATTCGGCAGAATCAAGTAGGAAAGCGATACCACTCTGTACGCAGACCATAATGCATACGCTCTTCGCTTCTGCGACTTCTGATGTGCCGTCACTATTGGGGAACACCACCGGCACCAGTCGCAGGATCAGTAAAACAGTTGCAGTGTAAGTTAAAACTCACAGCGTTGCTCAAAATTGATTGCACATGATGTTTTGTTATCAGATATCTACAGCACATACAATTATTCCACAGTAGCATAAACAAGTTGAACCGATAGAGCAAGGTGCCCACACTGCATACTATTTGTCAACGATCAGGTACGGTGCAAACGACATTCACGATAACCAGGGAATGTTAAACAGGAATAAATTAAGCAGGCAACGTCAATTAGCTCCACCCCCGCCCTACCCTCATCCCCTGGACATGTCCTTGGATGGCATGCTGCTGAAGTTGGTGAAAGGGAGGGGGCTTGGCATGCACAACCCTCCCGAACTGACTATCGCGTTATAACGTTAACTCATAAGCGCATACATGACGCTAACGTTGACTCATACGCATGGAAGTAGAAACTATCGCAAGCTAGAAACCTACTCATTACTCTATGGCAGATTAAACAGGCAACGCTGTTGGACCTTTCACTGCGAATAAGACGCCGTCCGTTATTGTCCCGACCATACCGTAGAACTCCGAATAGTAGATCTGTGTGAATCGAAGCGCGTAGCCGTCGCCCACATTGTGAACTAGTGCGTACGCTGGGAGGTCTTGAAAGCCCCTGATGACGAGACTGACAGTAAGACAACCCGCTAGTAGCCATCTCACGCTACACTCCTTCAATTTGCGGGACAACTTTCCCAGTAAAGGTACAGTCCCGTCTGGAAATTACCCCAACTGCGTACGCAAAACGCGGTTTGCGTACTGAAAACGCGTACGTGCACTATTCATGCAAATTCACCTGAGTGAAAGGGTTTGCGCAGCGTCATAAGAAGCCTCAGATCTGCTCGTTGTTCTATTAAACGCTTGAAGATCGGTTAGCTACAACGTTTTGTTGCTTGCAGTGACAAATTCTAGCCAAACCTCAGCAGTTTTGATAGCAGCACATGTGCATTTGCATAGATCGTGTTGTACGCGTATTCAGTACGCAAACCGCGTACCTGTACGCAATACGCGTACTTTTTGGGATAATTTCCGGACGGGACTGTACGCCTTCAAAACTGGCCACCAGTTCAGCCGCCATCAGAAAAGTATTGACATTGAGCGCGGAGTTTGTCAGAAATAACACAATCATGATCGCTCGAAATGGCAGCGGATGATCTTTGTGAAATGACACGAAAGCCAAATTGCTCTGAAATATGGCGAACAGAACTCCAGTGGTGGTGTCCCAACAGAAGTCGATGTACAGCAAGTGCTTGTTCCACGATTGACTTCTGCCGTCGCGATAGGCTAACGCAGTCAGTAACGCGCCTATCGTTCCAAGAATGACAAAGACTGAGGGGACTATGATATAGAAAGCCAACTGTTGCGACCAAACTGACATTTCAACAATGCCCTCTTCACTATAAGCGTGACCGCGAAAAGCGCGGTACTCTTTCCACATCTGAATTAACTGAGCAGCAACCGGGTCGCCACTAGTACTTAGGTTGCGAAGAGCTTGGAAGCAGGCAACTGGGCTGCAAGCAATAACAGTATGAAATGTCTGCCAAATTATTGCTGAAGCAACCCGCTTACTCAAGACTGTCGTTTGATAAGTCCATCATTTTCGCTCCTTAGGACAGTCACCGGCCATCTGTCGAGCCGTTCACTACCAGGGAACGTTTTGTGGTGTCCATTGCTAGCACAAACTTGTGGCTGTAATTGCGGCTTTCCAACTTGGTTGACAAAGAGTGGTTGCTGTCTGTTTTGCGATCACTTTTGACTCAACATTCATTAAAAATCGTGCAACGTGCATTTGCAATTGAAGAGAAGGTACAGCTGCTACACAGCCATGCACATTTTCATTAGTGCACGACTGAGTAAACACCCTAGCGGAAATAGCTGCTGAAAAGGACTCAAACTGCACTGCAACCTGTAGGAACATTCGATAGGTCTCTTCCGCCATAGCGTCTGTTGTCCGACTGTCGCAGTGATTGAGTTACATGGCACACATGCATACATTAGCAGCTAACATACCTAGACTGGGTTTACGGGAACTGTTTGAACAAAAGGGTGGATTGCCTTGTTACAACCACCTTCGGCGCTTTCTACAAGTTCTAACCATTGAATTGAGTTGCATTGCTGTTTGAGTAGCCCGCAACTTAGGCTTCGGCACCACCTCAACAAAGTCATCATTATCAAGACGCGATCACAAGTGGCGAAATATTGAATGGTGATAGAACGATCGAGGGTTGGTTACTTCGCACGCGTAGAATACGGTATGACATTCTGTTTGAACCGATGACCCCCTTGAAATGTGGCCTGCCTACATCGAGCAGCGGTATACTCATATTATTGTAATTGGCTCTATCACGCTGCAATTACACAAAAGATACACAAACCGAGTTAACTACATTGTAGCACAACGCTTATTAACAGCTGATTTGCTTCCTCAGGTACGTTATTGGCCTACTCCATGCTACTCGGCGACAGTTTCAGTCCCATTTGGCACGCGAACAACCGTCCTAACTGCGGACGACATAGCAATTTCGCTGCTGTTCTCGCACTGAGGGCGACGCCTTTCTCTTCCGCGGCCAAACGCTTTGCGTAAGTTTTTCGAAAGCCGCCGTCGAATAGGATTGTCGGATAGAAGTAGTAGCCAATGCTCAAGGCTTCCATGCTGTTGCGAGCATACTCACTGCTGAGATGGGGCCAGTAGGTGACAAAATTCCTCAACTGTTGCTCCGTGGATGGTTCGCACTCAGACATGTTTGGAAAAGACGCGAACATTAGGGAGAGGATCCAGTCAGCAGAGTCAAGCAGTAATGCGATGCCACTTTGTACGCAGACCATAACGCATAAGCTCCTCGCCTCTGCAGATTCTGATGTGGCATTAATCTTGGAAAACACCACTCGCAGGGTCAAGAATAGTGTTGCAGTGTAGGTCACGACTCGCAGCGTTGCCGACTGTTTACAATATGATACCATTGTATACCTGACAAGCATACGTGTAACCGGGGGGGGGGCAAGCCTCCCCCCCTCCCCCTCCCCCCCCCATACCCCCCCCCCCCCATACCCCCCCCCCCCCCCCCCTACCCCCCCCCCCAGGTACCCCCCTCCCGTCTTCCCCAAACGACTCCCCTAAAATTTCAAAATTTTTCGCCATATATTTTGGACGTTTCTGACCAAAATTAAGCGATTTTAGCACATGCTCACAGCACAGCCCGACCGACACACTTGTGTATGCTACCACCAATCCCACGAGACGGCACAATGCACAGCTTAGCATATGGCAGCGTTAAAACAAGTAGAAACTATTCTACCTAACAAGCTTAGAGTAAAAACTGGGTACCCGATGATGGTTGATTGGCATTGTATAGTGTGTCGTGCATTTGAAGAGTATATTCTATAGAGTGTCAGAATAGTAAGTTGAGGATTTCTTCGGGGAGTATCGCCGCAGTTACCTCGAGTTTCCAGAGAAAGTTTGTTCCATTGTTGGGCAATCGATGCCTGTAAGGCGCATTGCTGGGTACTGATCCATAAATGGATCAGGAATGTTCGCCGCAGGTTCACTTTGGAATAAAGAGGGTCTAAATGGGACGACGCCCTTTTCTTTTGGGTCACAAATGCGGACGGTTACGGTACCGTTGCTGTAGATTGCAGAACCGCAGAGTGAACAGAATTGCCGCGTTTCGTCTTCGATTGAATAGGTGGCAAAAACATACGTTGCCGGACACATCCATGGAACAAGCTGTTTTAAAAAAGTTGAGTTGTTTTATTAATACAGAGTGGTTTGTGAGTGTTTTAAAGTGGAAGAGTAAAAGAGTGGATACTTTTGCAAAGTATTTCGAAGCCTTTCCGATATGACGCGCGCCCGCCCGGAGTCCACTATTCATGCGCTACTTCTGACACGCTCCTTTCTGAGCGGTTGTTGCAAGGCAACATTGGGATCGCCCGGGATTAATTTTTTTAGCAAGACACACGCATTTCTGAGCGGTTGTTGCAGGGCAACATTGGGATCGCCCGGGATTAATGTTTTAGCAGACAAAGTTGTTCGTAAGACAAGGGTTTAGGGCCCATTTGCTGTTTGAACCTTTGGGTTACTGTAGCTCGCGATATTCAAACTTTTGAGTTTCGACCAATAGAAGAACAAATGATCAGTGCGTCAAGAGTTATCCAGCAACTCAAGATCGTCTCTCTGCGACGCACGCTGAGTGAGTTGGAGCGATTTCTATGCTAGAAACGCGAGAATGTCGCTTTTCGTGGTGCGTGTTTGCGTAATTAACAAAATCTTTACGCTAAGTGAAAGAGCACGTCGAGACCTTTTAGTTGACCTATTGCACGCCGCTCTACGACGTAAGACGAGCGTGTTAGAGCCGTTTTGCGTTTTGGACATTCGGGTTACTGTAGCACGCGCAATTCAAACTTTTGAATTTCGACTCCTCTTAACGGAATTATAAGTGTGCTGAAACCTATTCAACGTACTCAAGATCGTCTCTCTACGACGGAAGACGAGCGAGTTAGACAAGTTTTGCGTCTTAAACCTTTGGGTTACTGTGGCTCCCGAAATTCAAACTTTTGAATTTCGACCAATAGAAGAACAAATGATCAGTGAGTCGAGAGCTATCCAACCAACCCAAGATCGTCTCCGTACGACGCACGCTGAGCGAGTTAGAGCGATTTCTGCGTTAAAAACGCGAGAATGTAGCTTTTCGTGTTGCGTGTTTGCGTAATTAAGAAAATTTTTAATGCCGAACGAAAGAGCACGTCGAGACCTTTTAGTTGACCTATCGCACGCCGCTCTACGACGTAAGACGAGCGCGTTAGAGCCGTTTTCCGTTTGAAGCTTCGGGTTACTGTAGTGCGCGCAATTCAAAGTTTTGAATTTCGAAGCCTCTTAGCAACATTACCAGTGAGTCGAGACCTATCCATAAAG
Organism: Linhomoeus sp. GSCO2_2; assembly: GCA_030248115.1. Lineage (NCBI taxonomy): Eukaryota > Metazoa > Nematoda > Chromadorea > Monhysterida > Linhomoeidae > Linhomoeus > Linhomoeus sp. GSCO2_2. The sequence continues at coordinate 31,416 of JASAMZ010005802.1, read as the reverse complement.
TCCAAGATCTCCTTCCTACGACTTTCCAACGCCGAGATATGAGAGCGTGACGGACGTACGCACCCACGCACGAACGCACGAAACGCTCTCGTAGGGGTTCGCCCGGCTAAGGCCGGGCGAAAAAATATTGCTTAGTTTTAGCCATTTGAATTGCCGAAATCTGCCATGTTTGGAAAAAACCTTGAAAATATCCCTAATTTTGTAAATTCTCAAATCTGAAACTGCTGTATAATTACTTGACATACTACGCCCGATTCATCCACGCAAAGTTAAATTTTAAGTTGTTTGAAATTGTCGAAATTAGGCAATTTTGAGAAAAACCTTGAAAATATCCTCAAATTCGTCAATTACAAAATATAGAACTATTTGCTAAATAGTTGGCAGACTATGCTCGACACAACCATGTCAAGACATTCTGAAATTTAAGCTATTCGAAATCATCGAAATTTGGAAATTTTAGCAATGCCCTTGAAAATATACCTAATTTCGCTAATTAGAAAATCTGAAACTATTTGCTAATTACTTGGCTGACTATGCTCGATACATCCGTGCAAAGAAGTTTTGAAATTTAAGCTGTTTGAATTTGTCGAAATTTGGCAATTTTGACAAAACCCTTGAAAATATCCCTAATTTCGTTAATTATAAAATCTGAAACTATTTGATAAATACTTGGCAGACTATGCTCGACACATCCGCGAAAAGAAATTTTGAAATTTAAGCTGTTTGAAATTGTCGAAATTTGGCAATTTTGACAAAACCCTTGAAAATATTCCTAATTTCGTTAATTATAAAACTGAAACTATTTGATAAATACTTGGTAGACTATGCTCGATACATTTGTGCAAAGAAGTTTTGAAATTTAAGCTGTTTGAATTTGTCGAAATTTGGCAATTTTGACAAAACCCTTGAAAATATCGCTAATTTCGTTAATTATAAAATCTGAAACTATTTGATAAATACTTGGCAGACTATGCTCGACACATCCGCGAAAAGAAATTTTGAAATGTAAGCTGTTTGAAATTGTCAAAATTTGGGAATTTGACAAAAACCATGAAAATATCCCTAATTTCGTTAATTATATTCGCTGAAACTATTTGCTAAATACTTGGCAGACTATGCTCGATACATTCGTGCAAAGAAGTTTTGAAATTTAAGCTGTTTGAATTTGTCGAAATTTGGGAATTTTGACAAAAACCTTGAAAATATCCCTAATTTCGTTAATTATATTCGCTGAAACTATTTGCTAAATACTTGGCAGACTATGCTCGATACATTCGTGCGAAGAAGTTTTGAAATTTAAGCTGTTTGAATTTGTCGAAATTTGGGAATTTTGACAAAAACCTTGAAAATATTCCTAATCTCGTTAATTCCAAAATCGAAAACTATGTCACAAATTCATCGCGTCTTATGCCCTTTCCATTTCAGCAAAAACTTTGCCGACACGACTTGTAAATAAAAGTGTCATTTTTGACATATTCGTATTTTAATTGTAAATATCCCGAAATAGGGAAATTAGCAACAGAAACGGACAACGACACGTTACTCAGCGCATTCGACTCCATTGGGTGGCACTAACCGTCATGTCTAGTTTTGTGACACACACACACACACACACCCACACACGAACAGACAATATAACAGGCAATACGAACAGGCAAAGATATTTTGAATTTTAAGTTGTTTGAAATTGTCGAAATTAGGCAATTTTGAGAAAAACCTTGAAAATATCCTCAAATTCGTTAATTACAAAATATAGAACTATTTGCTAAATAGTTGGCAGACTATGCTCGACACAACCATGTCAAGACATTCTGAAATTTAAGCTATTCGAAATCGTCGAAATTTGGAAATTTTAGCAATGCCCTTGAAAATATACCTAATTTTGCTAATTAGAAAATCTGAAACTATTTGCTAAATACTTGGCTGACTATGCTCGATACATCCGTGCAAATAAGTTTTGAAATTTAAGCTGTTTGAATTTGTCGAAATTTGGAATTTTTGACAAAACCATTAAAAATAACCCCTAATTTCGTTAATTATAAAATCTAAAACTATTTGATAAATACTTGGCAGACTATGCTCGATACATTTGTGCAAAGAAGTTTTGAAATTTAAGCTGTTTGAATTTGTCGAAATTTGGCAATTTTGACAAAGCCCTTGAAAATATCCCTAATTTCGTTAATTATAAAATCTGAAACTATTTGATAAATACTTGGCAGACTATGCTCGATACATTTGTGCAAAGAAGTTTTGAAATTTAAGCTGTTTGAATTTGTCGAAATTTGGCAATTTTGACAAAACCCTTGAAAATATCCCTAATTTCGTTAATTATAAAATCTGAAACTATTTGATAAATACTTGGCAGACTATGCTCGACACATCTGAGAAAAGTAATTTTGAAATGTACCTAAGCTGTTTGAAATTGTCGAAATTTGGGAATTTTGACAAAAACCTTGAAAATATTCCTAATTTCGTGAATACTAAAATCCAAAACTATGTCACAAATTCATCGCGTCTTATGCCCTTTCCATTTCAGCAGAAACTTTGCCGATACGACTTGTAAATAAAAGTGTCATTTTTGACATTTTTGTATTTTAATTGTAAATATCTCGAAATAGGGAAATTAGCAATAGAAACGGACAACGACACGTTACTCAGCGCATTCGACTCCATTGGGTGGCACTAAACGTCATGTCTAGTTTTGTGACACACACACACACACCCACACACGAACAAACAATAGCGTCCGTACATACCGTAAATCCTCCAATAAGCGCCCCCCTCGAATAAGCGCCCCCCCCCCCCCCTCCAATACGCGCCCCCCCTAGAGGGAGGTTGAAAAAATAAGCGCCCCCCCTCCAATAAGCGCCCACCTTTTGTTAGTACCAGCAGCACTAGCACTACCATACGTGCTCTGTGACCATTCCTAACATAAGTTTTGGCTACATATGACAGCACTACTACCAATTGCAGGTATTCTGATCAAAAGCTATACAGTTTCAGTCTGAAATCTATGCAGATGTGCGCAAAAATGTGTCAACAACGAAGAATTTTGGTGAAATTTTGGCACTCCTGAGGGGTCGAGTTAATAAGCGCCCCCCCTCGAATAAGCGCCCCCCCCTCCAATAAGCGCCCCCCCCTAGAGGTAGGTTGAAAAAATAAGCGCCCTGGGCGCTTATTGGAGGATTTACGGTATGTCACGGGGAGAACCTGAGTTCAGGGAGAACCCGAGTACTCGAGTTCTCCCTGGTTATTTCGCCGCGCCTCAGCGCGGCGAGGTGTATATGTCGTAGGCCTTTGTGGTACCCAGGCTTTTATGATACCATAGTACTACGAGTCGGAGGTACCATAAAAGCCGAGGCCTATTTGATACCGCCTTCGCTCGCTCTCTCCAAACCAGATAAGACCGTCCGCTCGCGGCATTTAACCCTTTGCGCATTGCGCGTCGCTTTGCGCGTCATCATTTCGATCACATCTGATGCAGCGAGAGGTCCGGGGTTCGCGAAATGCCGAAGGTGCGTAGCCCTGAGGATGAAGCAGAGTACGCCATTTGGAAGAGAGTCTTGGAAGTCGACGTTGGCGAAGCAGTTGAAGGAACAACAAAAAATTTTCGAAGCCGAATTCGCAGAGACTTTGGACTGTGTCCAGTGAACGGAATTATTGTTCACAAGTCAACTGGAAAGCCCGTTCTGGTCCCCGCCAGCTTCCAGAATTGTTGCTGCAACACCACGACAAAGCCAACCATCCTGGAAGAGATGTGGTTCTGGAAGAGATGTGAGATTGAAGAGGCCAGGTTTCGCCGAGAGTACTATCTCTCTTATCTGAAAGACAGACGTCGCCAGCGCGAGGAGTACGCCAAACAGCTGAAAAGCAGGCGAGAAATCTCGGAGGAAGGAGATCACGTTCTTCTGCCAGTTGCGCGCACTGACAGAAGTAACTTGTGTCGACGCACTATTGAGGCAAAGGTTGTTGAGCGCGACGGCGAGGTAGTCAAACTTGGCACCAAGACTGGGAGAATTGAGGCTCCGTATTTAAGAGAACAACTGTACAATGTCCGTGGCGCGAAGGCACAATTTGCGGTGCCAGATAGGGAGATGACGTTAGTGCAGGCTTTGCGCGCTGAAACTTCGTATGGTAAGTAACAGGAAATTGGCCCTCGGTTCGGTCTGTCACTGTAGAAAGAATTGCGTGACTAAGAGGTGTCTCTGCCAAAAGAACGGTGCGAAGTGCGGAACAAAATGCCACCCTGGTACGCATTGCGATAACTCGTGAGAGCTGATCTGTTAATTCTTCGCAAATCGCGCGTCGCTATGCTTTCTGGTGAGAAAAAGTCGCCATTGTTGTTGTTGAAACGCGTACGTGATTCGTTTGACTGTACCCTACTTGTTAATGGGTCATTCTAATGCGCTTCGACAGAAAGAGTTAACGCCGCGAGCGGACAGTCATATCTGATTTGGAGAGAGCGAGCGAAGGCGGTATCAAATAGGCCTCGGCTTTTATGGTACCTCTGACTCGTAGTACTATGGTATCATAAAAGCCTGGGTACCACAAAGGCCTACGACATATATATACGGATGACAATGTCTGTGTGTGCGTGTGTGCGTGTTTCCGTCGCACCGAAGTAAAGTCAGTGATATATGTGGTCAAGTAGAGTCGATGTCGCTGAGTACGGATCCGATGTCCGTTTCTGTTGCTAATTTCGCATTTTCGAGATATTTGCAATTAAAATTCAAAATTGTCGAAAATCGACTTTTTCGTCTGATGCGCTAGCCGCGAAATTTCTTCTGAAATGGAAGGAGCATGGACCGCGGATAATTTGTGACACAAAAGAAAGTTTTGCAAATGTAAAATTTAATGGAAATACGCGATTATTTGTCAAAATTGTATAAATTGACTAAAATACAACGTCATTTATTGACGAATGTGAATGCAGAAATGGAAAGGTCGTACGCCAATAAGAATTTGTGACATAGTTTAGAAGTTTTTAAAAATTGCAATTTCGAGATACTTTCAATCAAAATATGAAAATGTCGAGAATCGACTTTTTCATCTGATGATACAGCGGCGAAATTTCTTCAGAAATGGAAAGAGTATAGACTGCGGATAATTTGTAACGCAAGAGAAATTTTTTGCAAGTGTGGAATTTAATAGAAATACGTGAGTATTTTTCAAAATTCCATAAATCAACAAAATAGAACGTCGTTTTTTGACGAATTTGAACGCGGAAATGGTAAGGCCGTATGCCAAAAGGAATTTGTGACATAGTGTTACAATTTTAATAGACTCCAATTTCGAGTCGAGATATTTAGAATTAAAATTTAATAAATGTCAAAATCAACATTTTCGTATGATGGCCAGAACAGCTGTTTATTGATGAATGTGCACTCCTAAACAGTAATGCGTATGCCGAACACAGGAATTCGCTCGCACCAAACTTTTGGCAAGTTTTTTGTTGGATGTGACGTTTTCACACAGGTAGGAAACATCAGATAAACGGCGTCGTATCATGCCGATAACATATAGCGAACGCGGCGATATCACTGAGCTTCAGATCAGCTGTACAGACAACCGTATCGCGGGGATAGCTGCACTTGGATTATAGAACATGTTCTCAAGACACTTTCTCCAGGTGCGGCTAATGATGTGTATAGATTCACTGCACTGTTCACCAAGATTTGACAGACACAAAGTATAGGTTGAACTTTTTACACACACAGCTTGTTTAGTGAGAACCCGAGTACTCGGGTTCTCACTGATGCACTTGGTGAGAACCCGAGTAGAGAGGCGGCGGGCGGCAGGGCGCGCTCGACCGAGGACGCCCGCGCAGTACAATGAAACCTACATAGGTACCACCAAGTTGCATAGTGGACAAATAATCGCCGCTTTCAATCTGCTATAGCAGCTTCTAATTTGGGGAAAGCATTTGTAACATAATTTGAGGAAGTCCGGTTGACATTAGGATTATGTGTCTTTGACAGCTATATATTCCTTTGAATTCAGGCTATGCTTAGGCTCGCCCTGCGCCCACAGTGCACAAGAGTCTGTCGGCGTCGCAGTCTGGCGGGTCGAAGCTTAGGCTTAACGCGACCGGTGCGCGCCCTGAAGTTGGTGGTCGCGCTAAGCCTCAGTTTTCGACCCGCCAGGCGCGACGCCGACCGAGTTTTAGTGCAAACGTTAAGTGGTATGAGCACTCCTCCATCTAATTCACCTCCTGCTCAGGCCGGCTGTGCCACGCCGACCAGAGATTGCGCGGTTTGGAGGGGCCGCCCCTTACAGTTTCATCGGCCTCACACGAGCGCCCTCGGTCATACGCAGCTTGTCGGCCACTCTACTCGGGTTCTCACTAACTCCATCAGTGAGAACCCGAGTACTCGGGTTCTCACTAAATAACCAGGGAGAACCCGAGTACTCGGGTTTTCCCTGAACTCGGGTAATCACTTTAACATATATACTCGCCGCCCTGGGGGCCGGCGAAAACGCTGACTCATTTGCCCATATTATGTATGTCTATCAGGCAGCGCTGTCGAACCTTTTATTGCGAATAACATGCCGCCAGTTATCGTCCCGACCATGCTGTAGAAGTTCGAATAGTAGAACTGTGTGAATCGAAGCGCGTAGCCGTCTCCCACATTGTGCACTATCACATACGCTGGGAATTCCTGAAAGCCCTTGACGACAAAACTGACAGTCACACAGCTCGCTACCAGCCACCTCACACTACACTCTTTCAACTTGCGAGAAAGCATTCCCAGATATGGTACGTCTTCAAAGCTGGCCAAGAGTTCGGCTGCCATTAAACAGGTGTTGCCACTGAAGGATGAATTAGTCAGGAAAAGCGCAACCACTACAGTTTGAAATGACAGCAAGTGATTTTTGTAAAACGACATGAAGGCAAAGTTGGTTTGAAGTAGGGCGAAGAGAACACCGGTGATGGTGTCCCAACAAAAGTCGATGTACAGCAAATGTTTGCTCCACGACAGACGTCTGCCGTCGCGATAGGCCAGCGCGGTCAGAAACGCGCCTACCGTTCCCAGAATGACAAAGATTGACGGGACTACGACATAAAACGCAAAGCGTTGTGACCAAACTGAGATTTCTACGATGCCGTCCTCGCCGTACGCTTGCCCACGAAATGTGCGGTACTCCTTCCACTTTTGAACCAAGCGTGCAGCAATCTTGTCTCCACTTGCACTCTGATTCAACAGAGCTCGAAAGCAAGTAAACGGCCTAGAAGTGTCTTGCAACGCGAGCGGTATTCTCATGGCTGTGGAAAATAAGAAGATGACTCACTCCGCATAGCTGCTGTTCGGCGCCAGAGCCATTTGTCAATTGTCGTGACTAACGTATTACTTGCTATAGACACATAGGTGATGCACAATACCAAGTAGGTTGTAACAGTTTAAAATAATTCCAGATTTGCGTATCCCAAATACCACAGCTGGTCTCAACACTCGCTACGTTTTGTATAGTTGTATAATAAGAAATAGACAGTGTGTTGTGAACACTAATTGGTAATTTGATCACCGTTCAACCAACAACGTATCAAGTGTAGTCCAAGGATGGCGCAATCCTAGCATTTTCCACCTTCAGCAAACAGCAAGAGCGGCTTCAACCTTTGATGCTTCCGTATTCCACGGAAGGAGCACACTCACTTGCGCTGCATCGACTCGACTTTCAAAGTTTGGACGGCCTTGAGTGAAGCAGTTATGCTTGCGATAACATTCCGTTAACTTCCCAGTAATACACCGCAAGTAGAAATCGGATTGAAATGGTTGTTCGTTTGCAGAGACTACAGTGGGAGACAAGTAGCAACTGCAAGACGATCTTGCATACATACTTCGATAACCATACAGCATCATACCAGTCTTACCCATGTATCTATTTCATGTGAAGTGCCTAAAGACAGCAAGAGGAATGTGTTCCAGGCATGAATTTCTTGTAGAAATATTAATATTCACATTGATTGAAAGAAAGCATTTTCGACTAAGACTATCCACACAAACTGCGCAAAGGTCACACCGACACGCCAAGATGTGACGCATATGTTGGCGCATGTCGTTCTCGTTGTGACCTTTTCTTAGTTTGCTTGGATAATTTTAGTCGTAAATGCTTTCTTTCAATCACACGAATACTATTACCTATTCCCATAACAAATTGATGGGCGGCGCGAAGCGCCGCATTTGCAACACCAGAGGAATATCGTTTGACACTCTTACTTTTACATGCTTCACACATGGAACATAGTCCTCTTTCTGCCCTTAGGCACTCTTACACGAAATGCTCTTACTTTTCGATTGCCAGAGCCAAGGACAACCCATGTAACCGATGTGGCCACTCTGAGACAAGACTGTAGAAGGTCTACCCGTCAGCTGGAAGAGTAGAAGGCGACTCGACGAGATCCTGTTGATGGACGTTAGAGCGTGATCTGGCGAAGGAGTAGAAGGAGACGGAGAATAATTCACCTCCCGCTCGTGGGACAAGAAACGCGCCGCGATCATTTTTGCGCCTGTAACTTTTGCTACGCAGAACCGATTTTCACCAAATTTAGACTTTACTCCATTTATGGTAAAGCACTTTAGCGTACCAAATTTCAACTAATCCTGTTTAGTACAGCGCGACAAATAAATGTCGTGATGAGGGGAAAGGCGCGCGCGGCCTGGATGGAACATGTTTGGCACTGCCGCGCCAACCGTGATTTCAGTGCGCCTACAAGCAAAATATTTCAGAGTAACCGTTTGCAGGACCGAAGACCATCGTCTCTCTTTGTTAACTCTGCTTCGTAGGATGGACGAACAACACCAAGACTTGTGCATAGGCATGCCTTTTCGACACAGTGGGGTGGGAGATGTCAGCCTTTGACAGATTCGGATAACTCGATCAAACAGTCGGTAATCGTATTAACCGTATAAGCAACGTCACCCTTGTGACCTAGTGGTGGCCTCGTGTTGTACGCAGCAGCTGCCCTGTTGGGAAGCTTGGGATTTTCGTCAAATGCTGTAGCTGAAATACTATACGCTACATCCGGAAGATTTTCTCTGTCGCTGCTAAGCATACCTTGATCAGACACTGTTACAGGCCTTCGCATTTATGACGATTCAGTTACAAGTCTAACAGTCTGAGTCTGACTCCATTTGACGGTTTGTTTGATTATAGGCTGCTTTCAGATGGTCGTCCTTTCCGTTCTCGTCAATTGGACGCAGTGCGAATATTGTCGTTTGTTGGCACAGAAACTATATCTGGATCATCCCTAGGCTTTCTGACGAACTCGAACGTCAATCGCAACTGAAATTTTTGTACGTTGACTTTTTAGGAAGGTTCGCAAATACGTACTGTATTAGACAAGACGCTTCATCTTGAAGCTAATAACTCAAAATGGGCAACGCTTCGGAATCAATCAGGTGAGGAAATACACTGTACGGTATCCTGCATATGGCTCCGCCTTTCAATTGTTAATCAAAAGTCCAGTCGTTTTAGCCTCTTCGTCTGTTTTCGGCAGCTGGAGAATAGAAGCCTGCAGGGAGATGAAATGGCGGCCGACCTAGTGGAGCGGTGGATCGACTTCCGCGCTTTTCGAGGCGAAACATACAGCGCTACGAGCATCGTTCCGGTCACGACCATGACCCCGCGCCTAGTCCTATATGTCCTATTGCCGCTAGTATTCGTAGTCGTCGGAACGGTGGGGGCCTCGCTTACAGCGCTGGCCTACTACAAGTCTCGAAAGGAGTCCTGGAACCGCAGGCTCCTCTACTGCGACTTTCTGTTTGACATTGCCAGCGGGCTGATGTTCGTCTGCGTGCTGCTGTCGTTCCTCAGGGCGGCGACAACGCCTCCCGACAGTGCGACCCCTTACTGGGCCATCTACGTCTCGCTCTTCGTCGCCAACACTGGCTTGGCAGTAGGCACGTATCTCCAAGCAGTAGAAATGATCGCCCACCTGAGTGCCATGATGCGACTGAAACGGCTTGCCCACGCAATTGAGAGGGTAAACGTTGGCGTGGTGTTGCTGACGGCGCTCATCATCAGCGCCGTCCTGAAGGCCATTGACAATCTCCTGAAGTACGAGGTCCACGGAGAAGGAGGCAAGAACTACCGCGTTCGCTTTTCGCAATTCTACTATAGCGATCTGGCCCAGACAATTTCCTCCATTGACGCCTATCACGTGTACGCGTTGAGAGGTTGGACTTACACGCTGGCCGTCGTCCTATCCATTCGCATTGTTGTCACTCACCATGGGAGGGGCTCAGACCTAACGAGCGACGCCTTGAGAGACAGAGCGATGGCCGTGATGGTGTGCGTGCAGGCCGGCATCGTGTTCATCATCGACACTATGGATCTCGTCTTGAGTGTCGTCTTCAGCAGCTTCCCCAACATGAACGAGTGCGAGCAGTCGCTGGAAAAGCAGCTGGCTGACTTCAAGACGTACTGGCCCCATCTGTACAGCGAGATCGCGCGCAACACGATGGACGCCCTGAAGATCGGCTACTACTTCTTTCCCGCCCTCTTCTTCGACGTACTCTTCAGGCACGCCCTATACGACGCCCTGAAGCTCAGGGCGACGGCCGAGACCGTGGCAGCCAACATCGCCGAGGTTGCCGCCGGCACGGTGGGGTTCACCAGCGGAAACAACCTCGACCCCGCGGCTCAGCGGAAAGACGCACATGCCTTTCCACCGAACAGGCATTGGAACCGACCAGCTGCTGGACGGGATGGAAAGAAAGACGAGGCTGCCTCGCCCCCTCCAACAGCTATGCGGCTGAGCATGAATAACAGAAGAGATCGCTCGAGCAGTTTTTAATAGTACTGAGTATTCACAAACAAAAATTTGATGACCAACATAGTTTGTCTTACACCTCCTTACCGTTCCCTCTGACCTGTTCGTAGATTCTTCTTCCCGTTAAGTAGTATTTCGCATCCAATCATGCATGTTGGTATGTAAGTACGGCTTCGTGTGGTGACGGTGGTAAGTGGTTGTCACATGCATAGACAATGGCCGTCTAGACCGCCACGGTCTGGTGCATCAGGCAGTGACCGTCTTCTTGTTTACGTCAATGTTAGGCATAGAGTCGCTTCAAATCAAACTTTGTTAATCCGAAGTTCGTTGCGGTTACGTAGCTACATACTCAGGTGACCATCCAACACAAAACAAAACTATCTCAAAGAACCTTAGCGTGTGTCGTCAACAACGAACGCAAGATATACATACGCTGCGGTTATAGCCATCTTGCCAAATGCTGAACGCACAAACTGCGGAACGACATCACATGCTCATGGATCACCCATATCATTCACCGAACCTCAGACTCAGCCAAATCCACCTCCTCCGATGACGACTTTCGGGAACCAGACGCATTCTTAAAACAAGACAATTAGATTAACCTCATGGCGATTGTCACCTAACAAAGAACACTTCAATTTGTATGACGATGAACAGGTTGCTAGGAGCGGTCCCATATCACGACATCTACCCAGTACAAGCTCCGGTCTTAAACAAGTTTTGCGTTCTATTCTGTCTGTTATTTGAGAGAGTTCTGGTCTTCTGCGGCACGTGAGAGGAGTGGCCTTCGTTATGGCAAAAGGCTGTTGCATAGCACATACTGAGAAATTGCCAAAACTTTAGATATTTTGAGCAAAGCAGCACATTTAGATCAAATCGGTTACAAGTATCCGACAAAAATTCAAATGTATAGCAAGCAAAAAATTTAAAAGCGTTGCCAAGCACAAGTGTAACCGAGAGGCCGGTGTGAGCGTGGTAAGCGCCCGCCCCAGGCCAAAGCCAACGTACATATGTAGCCTCCCCCCCCCCCGGTAGCGTAGCCCCCCCCCCCCCCCCCCTCCAATTCTACACAAGATGGCCCCGCTCTCCGTGAGTAGGGTGGAATTTCGAAAACATATGGTACGTACGTGCCTAACAGAAATTCCATACAGAGAGTGATCGTAGCCTTTCGACCTCCAGGTTCCTCATTTGTTCCCTCGTAGTACTTCCTCAGTTTCTCATTTCCAAGAGGCACGTCTTCCTCTGCTATGTATTTTTGACCAGTCTCCACCACACCAACGGGTTCAAAATAGTGCGTGGCGATCTTGCAAAGGTTGCTTCCCCGTTTCAGTTTCGATGAACCCCTTCTCTCCCCACTGTTCTCCCCAGGAGTTCTGGATAATCCACTCGTTTTCTGTGTAGCCTACCACAACAATTGCATGGTTCACGATTTCACCGCAGGGCCCGTCGTAGACACCTGAATATGACCATGGCTACTCCAGTAAGTACAGGGTGGCCCAAAAAAAGTGAGACCCCGAACTTCGCGACCGCCGTTCTTGAGCGTGACTGCGCATATTAAGCCCCAAGTTGGACAGAACATATTACAGGTAGGGTTGTCAACAAAAAACTCTCGACGAGTTAATTTTTGTTTTTTAACCAGTTAAAAAACATAGGTGGTAGTTATTTAAATTTTTTAACAGATTTAAAAAACTTGGTTTTAGTTATTTAAGTTTTTTAAATTTCAAGCAATTAAAAAACTTGAGTAGTTTTTTAATAAAAACTAGTTTTTTAGCTGGTGTGGCAAAACTTGACCCAGAAATGTACTGTTGTGTCTTGTCAAATGTTCAGTACATACACTGAATGGTACTCTGACGGTGCCAATATGATCGAAATAGTACAACATGTGCCATGAAATGCAAGATTATAATGGGAGAAAATAGGCAGCCTGACCAAACTTCATTGTTAAATAACTAGTTAAAAAACTAAAAATTAAATAACTAGTTTAAATAAAAACTTATTTGAATTTAGTTATTTATTTAGAGTTTTTTAATCCTCCATTGTTAAAAAACTGAAGATTAGTTTTTTAGAGTTTTTAGTTTTTTAACTCGGAGTTTTTGTTGACAACCCTAATTACAGGGTGTTTTTGATGAGGTACCAAAATTTCAGCCCATTTCGTACACCAAAGAGTTGATGGCGTCGTTTTGCGCAGGGTCATGTCGAAAACCGCGTGCAACAGCTTTTCACTGCAGGAGATCGTGCTGGAGCTGAAGAAGGCCGAGGAGCAGCTCCAGCACGATCTCCTGCAGTGAAAAGCTGTTGCACGCGGTTTTCGACATGACCCTGCGTAGAACGACGCCATCTTCTCTTTGGTGTACGAAATGGGCTGAAATTTTGGTACCTTATCAAAAACACCCTGTAGTATGTCCTGTCCAACTTGGGGCTTCATACGCGCAGTCACGCTCGAGAACGGCGGTCGCGAAGTTAGGGGTCTCACTTTTTTTGGGCCACCCTGTATATAGAACTACTCCACTTTTGCAATTAAACTTGTGCACCTTCCTTGTAGTGGTACATGTTTTCGTGGACTGCAATGCCTACAGCCACCGGCGCATGAGCGACTCTAGTTTCCAGAGCGGCCTCTAATTCATGTACACTGTCTCCTTTGAAGTAGCCGACGTCGTAGTCGACAATCTTCACTGTAGTCGCAGTGCTGTCGATGGCGCCAGTGCATTGCCCATCCTCAATGAAGAAAATATGTACATACTTAGGTACACATTAGGCTGGCAAGTTTCTCAACCTTGGCGACCAAGAAAAAGGCGGTATGCACCGCACCTTAGATTTGTATCGAGTTGCTCGAAAGCTACACCTCCGACTTGTTTGTAATACTCAGCGCCGGTGGGAAAGTAGCCCCCCTTGCAACCGTCGCTCCTGAGGCCGCAGTATTCAGGCACCTCTGAAAGAAAGTTGTCTTCTGTTCGTGTCTCCGTGCGGTTAAATCAGCTGCAACAATTCGTCGCCGACCACACAACACTTCAGAATCAGCTGCAAGATCTGTTAGACTAGAAATCAACAAAGGAAAGTGAATACGGTCCCTAATGTGTATACTCTTTCTCTTCTTCACCCTGCTTGTCGCAGTCGACCAGCTGTCGAACCGCCATCATGTTCACCTGACGCTTTTCAGGCTCTTTCGGTTGTGCGATTCCCCCAAAACCCCCAAAACCACCGAATCCACCAAATCCACCAGTCCGTCGTGAGCTCTTCTTTGGCGTCTCAGCGGTGTCCTTCTTCAGTGGTGACAAATGGATCTGGGAAGTAGTACGTTGCCGTCGTGCTCTGAACGCGATTGATTTCGCCACTTCTGACAATTTCCAGTTAACGAGCAAACAAACCACTGCAAACGCCCAGCAGGAACCGCAGATGCCCTGTAGAAGACGGTTTGCCAGAGATTTATGTTTTAACTGTGTACATATCTATGTATGTAGTGCAGCTCGCCTAATACACCCACTTGATTTTGAACATTGACCTCGACGTAGTCAGTCCAGATCAGCCGATTTGGATCTGAAGAACAATCGCGATGACATTCGACATACAACACTCAGGCCAACTCACCTGGTAGAATGGTGGTGGTCACGTTGTGGCCAGCAGACGCTTCAGCGGTTTCCAGAGGCACCCCCTGGCCAACCACTTTGTAGTCTTCTTCTCCAGTGGCAGAGTCCTCTTCAGACGTCAATAGGTCAGCGTCCGATGGGCTGAAGCTGGACAGATGGCATTCCCCTCCATTCATGAGTTTGCCAATCTTGCATCCTGCGCAAAAGTAAGTTTCTTTTCGACACACCACACTGTCTGTGCAACGTTGCGTAATCTCGCACCTAGCATAGCGGCGCACTTCGCCGCGCATTCTGCCGCCAGATCTTCTTGGGTCTTGCCCTTTGTCGATAGAGAGACGCTGCCTTCCCCACCGCCCCATTGGCCTGCCCATGCCCTGCTTCGGCTGGGTGTTAGTGAAGATGACTGGCTCTTGCACCACCTCTGAAGAATGCAGACCGTACAGGCTTTGACGATGATTAGGTGCGACCCATGCCGCATACGTGCGCCGCGCCGATATGCAAAGGAATGGATGAATGGTGGGACATAGCTGTACAAACTGTCAGTAGCTTATGCTGTAAGAGAATACAGTAGGGCACCGCTCACTTGGAAAGCTCCCTGAAACGAAGGTGGCGTCCTCTTCCAGGTAAGGCATGGGAGCGTTTGCGTCCCACTTGTGCAAATAGCAGTCGTAGTGCTCTAAGCGGAGGTCAAATATCACAACAAAGCCCTGCTTGCCGGCTTCCTGGCTGTTTGCCAAGCAGCACGTCAACGTTTGATCAAGATGATCGCTCTCACAAGAGAGCTCATGGTTCGAAGGGATCGTGCTGAAGTCCGTAAACTTCTTCCCGTAGAAGACCGCTGCATTGCGCACAGCAGCGTCGAATGCGCCTGAAATGCGGACGAATTCTTCACGTATCGTTTCTGTTTTGGCTGCCAGCGCCCACTTGTCATCAGCCCCGTGGACCACACTGTGACAGGCTCTGTGGAGAAGAGGAGCGGGCCTACGTCTGAGGTGTCTGTGGCGGTCGGCATCTTCAGCAAGCACTGGCCAGAGTTCGTATCTATACTGAAGGCAAGGCAACTGCCATGCTTCTGAGAGTGCTCGTAGCAGCAGGCGCTCTTAGGATCAGCGGCCCCTGAGCAGTCGTATGGAGCGGCCAGGTCGGCTCCTCGGCATGCGATAACCCTCAGTGATTTTGACCCAGAATGGATACTTGTCGTCGGGGAGGCTTCACTTCTGAAGAAGGTCTATTCAAGAATAAATTAAATTATAATATTAAAAATAAAAAGTTGAAATTATCGCAAATGGCAAAGCGGGGGTGTAGTGTGCTGGGAATGGATACTCTGACACTTGAAAGACGAAGGTGCGGCGCCGAGTCACCCCACAAAAGTTGCGGGGGAGTGTACGAGCCACAACACACAACCACCTTTCCCCCACCTTTGTCGGGCGGAACTCCAAAACACGTATCCATCATCTGCGCGTTCAATGTAGCTCTCTACGTTGGTGTAGAGCAGGCAGGTGCTGGCTGGCAGCGTCACGCTCGTCACGACCTCCTTCACGGTCAGTGTCCAGAACTCGCATCCGGACAGACTTTCGCAGGCGTCGCAGCAACACGCTTTCATCTTTTCACGGGGTCCGGTCGACGTCGCAATCCATGCGCCTCACCGTCGCGTCGCTGTCCCGGCCCCATTTTCCCTTCGCCACCGCTCTCGCACTGACTCGACTCTCCCTACGGCGCACCTGAGCGAGCAGCAACAGCCGATAGACGTGATCATGAGTAAGCACGCTACTGCAACTTTCTTAAATTGGCGCTCACTGGTATACGCTCCTGAAATAGCGGTGGGGTTGTCCTCCACCCTCTTAAACGTAGTCGCTTGCCCAATTGTGGCCGCTCAACTGATACCCATCGAATCCTTTTGTCACCGTGAAACCGCTCTTTCCATTCGCTTTGCCCTCTGGAATGCAGCAGTTAAGCAGGGATTGCAAGTCGGATGCAGTGCAGCTGCACGGCTCATTGGCAAAGTGGGTGAAAATTTCTTTCCATAGAACATAAGGACGTCTTGCTTGGCAGCTTCCGTAGAACCTAGTATTCATCATCGTGTCATTATTCAGCGAGTGTGACGTTTAGCAATAACGGTAGAGTTCTGAACTCTCGGAGAAAATGTCATCAGGCAGTATTGCAATGATGAATGGATGGCACCATAGGAGCTCACCAGCGGTAGCGCGATCACCTCTCATGTATCCAGTCGTCCAGGAGATGGCCACATCTTGAGCGATATTTCCGTCGTCTCCCACATCCTTGGAGGTGGGCTTCTTCAGTTGACACTCGCCCGCGTCCGGCTCCGCAGTGAAGGGTGTACAGTTGTCGCGCGCCAGACAGTGTTCGAAGCAGTAGACGGGGGGGATGCCGGCGCTGGTGGGACAGCTGAGAGGCTCGCCCCGTATTGCCCCATCCAGACGGCTACTCACGGCAAATTCATGCCAGAAAGGATAGTCCTCGCTGGAAAATCCGACTGAAAGAAAGATGAAAAATTTAGGGACCTGCCCGCCTAACCACCACCCCCCTGGCCCCCTTGCATTCGCCGTAGGGCAGCCTTCGCCTTCGACCACACCAACCCAGAGCTGCTGCGGAAGTGGGTTCTGGACCTCACTAGTTGAAGGGCCTCGAGAAGTAGGCTCACTGAATTCGACGGTGTCTGTGCAGCGCAATTGTTCACAGTTGCTGGCGCTCTTGTTAGCCTGGAGGAGTAGAAGGACCCGGTTCTGGTCTCCTCGTCGGTCTTCTCCGGCGACGTAGCACCAGGGTACTGGCCACCAGGGTGTCGTTCCACAGAGATTGTGGTCCGCTGGGCCCGGCCAAAGATGGGTATTCGGGATCCTTGACCTTGTTTGACTTGAGACAATCGCCGGAGTTGGGCACTTGGTCTTGCTTGCCGCCATACCACCAGTTATTTCCAGCACGTCTGTTTGACCATCCTTGACGCACTGGCCGTTGACCGTGACACAACCTGAACGGCGGTCGTCACCACACTCATGCTCATGGCACAGACTTTGAGCAGCCGTGTCACGTGTGTGTGGGAGTGAGACGCTTAGCAGTGCCAGAGAGACTTGTAAGGCATTAGCGACAAATCAAGTGTTCCGGAAATCTGCTCTACTTGCCAGCGTTTCTTTCTGACGACACCAGTACGCGAGACTTGAACGAAACAGAATCGTGCACACAGCGGAAAGCGGTGACCCGTTGCATATGTGATGTGGTGCTGCGCATTTTGGCTTTCAAACTGCACAACTGGTCAGAGCGCTGCCCAGTTATATTCAATATTTGGCAAATCTGAACGAGTATACTCATTTATCCTAACGACCCCAAAATTACTGAACGAATCCACCTCCAAATTGCTTACCGAGTCCACCCCAAATTACTGAACGAGTACACGCCTTTTGCCTGCATCAGTGTAATGACCGTATTCCTTGTTTCTTTACATTTCTTTCAGATACAATCGGGTTGAGCGCGTCAGCGCTCAACCCAATTTGTTCGGCCGGGGGCCAGTGCGCCTCCGTGGACTACGGGTTAGTACTACGTCATATAGGTAGACTTAACCGATCGGGCTAAATTTTTAGCATAGATGTTCATAGTAACAAGAAAGACATGTGGCAAAATTTTCAGCTCGATCGGTTGAGTGGTTCCTGAGATATTAAATGAAAACTGTCGAAAAATTAACCAATCGTACTCGACTCGGCAAGGTTTTCGGCCTCGTTCTCGCGAACGGTACGAGCGAGGAGAGTGGTTGATGGCTCGTTAGAATTGTCTAGCAATGACATTTGGACGAACAAATTCAGGGGTCGGTTAAGGTTGCTGCGTAGGGCTAGATAAAAAAATGGCGAGCTAGTACTCAAGACGGCGGAACACGGGCGCACGCCGGGGCGCAATCGAAAGCTACCGGCAGACACCATAGGGTGAATAAATGTGTAAAACGTTTCATCTGTCGCAGCTCACCCCAGAAAAGTTACGCGGTGGCAAAAGTCAGTTGAGTACATCCGGGTTGAGCCGATGGCCGAGCTTGAGCGGTGCAGGCTGGAGCGCAATTCGAAGCTATCTGGTCTAGACCACCTTAGGGCGAACTGAGCGTAAAAACATTCCACCCCTCCTCAGCTCATGAAAAAGTTATGGGGGTGGCAAAAGTTGCTCCAGTCCACGGGCTTAGCCAAGATGGCCGAGCTTGAATGGTCCAGGCTGGGGCGCCAATCAAAGTGATCCGGCCTAGACCTCCATAGAGTGAACAAATGTGTAAAACATTTCATCTTCCTAGGTAGTTTGGTTGAGATATGGATGCCCAAAGGTTGAAACCAGTACAGTATGACATTATGACGAAATCGTAAATTCTGAGATCCATGTTAAATGAATGGTAGAGTGGTGATATGTATTGGAGGTGTTGTGGGTGGACTCTAGAAGGGTGGTGGGTGACAGAATGACATTATGACTACTGTAAATCCATATATATATATATATATAGTGAATGTTGAAATGAACTGTAGAGTGGTGATATGTATTGGCAGTGTTGTGGGTGTACTCCAGAAGGGTGGTGTGTATAATGGTTATGCTGACTTCGTAATTGTATAGTCGTATGCCCGTGCATCCAACCTCCTGAGGCCAGACCTGTCTGTGCATCCAACCTCCTGTGGCCAGACCTGTCTGTGCATCCAACCTCCTGTGGCCAGACCTGTCCTTACCCCCCACCTACAAAAGAATCTTTAAAGAGACTGTATGTGCTCTCAGAAACCTGCTCACGCCCCTCCCCCCCCCCCCCTAAGGTGTCTACTCTGTGGACATGGCAGGGTGTGTATTTCGGGTTCCCGCCTCTGAGCAAACGTACTGAACGAAGTAAAGGAACGTATTGCTCAGGAGGCGGGAACTTTCCTGAAATACACACCCTGTCCATGTCCACAGAGTGGACACCTTCAGGGGGGGGGGGGTGGGGGGAGGCATAGAGCAGGTTTGCTGAGAGGCGACATAGACAGGTCTGCTTTGAAAGGATTGCTGTTTGTAGGTGTGGGGACACGGACAGGTCTGGCCACAGGAGGTTGGATGCACAGACAGGTCTGGCCACAGGAGGTTGGATGCACAGACAGGTCTGGCCTCAGGAGGTTGGATGCACAGACAGCTATACGACTATACGAATTACGATTTCGGCATAACGTCATTCTGTCACCCACCACCCTTCTGGAGTCCACCCACAACACTGCCAATACATATCACCACTCTACAGTTCATTTCGACATTCACTATATATATATATATATATCGAATTTACGATTTCGTCATAATGTCATTCTGTCACCCACCACCCTTCTAGAGTCCACCCACAACACCTCCAATACATATCACCACTCTACAGTTCATTTTAACATCGACTATACGAATTTACGATTTCGTCATAATGTCATACTGTACTGGTTTCAACCTTTGGGCATCCATATCTCAAGAACCAAACTACCTAGGAAGATGAAATGTTTTACACATTTGTTCACTCTATGGAGGTCTAGGCCGGATCACTTTGATTGGCGCCCCAGCCTGGACCATTAGAGCTCGGCCGTCTTGGGCTGAGCCCCGGATCTGGACTCGAAGCAACTTTTGCCACCCCATAACTTTTTAGTGAGACGACTTAGAAAGATGAAATGTTTTACACTTCAGTTCGCCCTAAGGTGGTCTAGACCGGATCACTTCGATTGGCGCTCCAGCCTGCACCACTAGAGCTCGGCCGTCTTGGGCCGAGCCCCGGATGTGGACTCAACTGGACTTTTGCCACCGCGTAACTTTTTACTGGGGTGACTTAGACAGATGAAACGTTTTACACATTTATTCACCCTATGGTGGTCTAGACCGGATCACTTCGATTGGCGCCCCAGCATGCACCAGTAGAGCTCCGCCGTCTTGAGTGGGACTTAGCCATAATTTCGGCCATTTTTTTGATCGGGCCCTACGGCCGCAACACTTAACCGACCCCGTTGATTTTTTAATACAAAAAATGCCATTGCTAGACAATTCTAACGAGCCATCAACCACTCTCCTAGCTAGTACCGTTCGCGAGAACGAGGCCGAAAACCTTGCGATCAGTACGATTGGTTAATTTTTCGACAGTTTTCATTTAATATCTCAGGAACCACTCAACCGATCGGGCTAAAATTTTAGCACAATACTTCTTGTTACTATGAACATCTATGCTGAAAATTTCAGCCCGATCGGTTAAGTCTACCTATATGACGTAGTACTAACCCGTAGTCCACGGAGGCGCACTGGCCCCCGGCCGAACAAATTGGGTTGAGCGCTGACGCGCTCAACCCGATTGTATCTGAAAGAAATGTAAAGAAACAAGGAATACGGTCATTACACTGATGCAGGCAAAAGGCGTGTACTCGTTCAGTAATTTGGGGTGGACTCGGTAAGCAATTTGGAGGTGGATTCGTTCAGTAATTTTGGGGTCGTTCAGTAAAATGGGTGTGCTCGTTCAGATTTGCCAAATATTGAATATAACTGGGCAGCGCTCTGACCAGTTGTGCAGTTTGAAAGCCAAAATGCGCAGCACCACATCACATATGCAACGGGTCACCGCTTTCCGCTGTGTGCACGATTCTGTTTCGTTAGAGTATCGCGTACTGGTGTCGTCAGAAAGAAACGCTGGCAAGTAGAGCAGATTTTGCGGGACACTTGATTTGTCGCTAATGCCTTACAAGTCTCTCTGGCACTGCTAAGCGTCTCACTCCCACACACACGTGACACGGCTGCTCAAAGTCTGTGCCATGAGCATGAGTGTGGTGACGACCGCCGTTCAGGTTGTGTCACGGTCAACGGCCAGTGCGTCAAGGATGGTCAAACGGACGTCTGCGCTGGAAATAACTGGTGGTATGGCGGCAAGCAAGACCAAGTGCCCAACTCCGGCAATTGTCTCAAGTGGAGCGAGGTCAAGGATCCCAAATACCAGTATTTGGCCGGGCCCACGGACCACAATCTCTGTCGAACGACGCCCTGGTGGCCAGTACCCTGGTGCTACGTCGCCGGAGAAGCCGACGAGGAGACCAGAACCAACTGCTTCTACTCCTGCACTAACGACGCCAGCAACTGTGAACAATTGCGCTGCACAGACACCGTCGAATTCAGTGAGCCTACTTCTCGTTGCACTTCAACTGGTGAGGTACAGAACCCACTTCCGCAGCAGCTCTGGGTTGGTGTGGTAGAAGGCGAAGGCTGCCCTACGGCGAATGCAAGGGGGGCGCGGGGGGTGGTGGTTAGGCGGGCAGGTCCCTAAATTTCCCATCTTTCTTTCAGTCGGATTTTCCAGCGAGGACTATCCTTTCTGGCATGAATTTGCCGTGAGTAGCCGTATCAAAGGGGCAGTTCTGGGCGAGCCTCTCAGCTGTCCCACCAGCGCCGGCATGGGGCCGGTCTGCTGCTTCGAACACTGTCTGGCGCGCGACAACTGTCTAGCCTTCAGTGTCAAGACGGACACGGGCGAGTGTCAACTGAAGAAGCCCACCTCCAAGGATGTGGGAGACGACGGAAATATCGCTCAAGATGTGGCCATCTCCTGGACGACTGGATACATGAGAGGTGATCGCGCTACCGCTCGTAAGATACTATCGTCCCATCATTCATCATTGCAATACTGCCTGATGACATTTCTCCAAGATTTCGAACTCTACCGTTATTGCTAAACGTCACACTCGCTGAATAATGACACGATGATGTTTTCTAGGTTCTACGGAAGCTGCCAAGCAAGACGTCCTTATGTTCTATGGAAAGAAATTCACCCACTTTGCCAATGAGCCGTGCAGCTGCACTGCATCCGACTTGCAATCCCTGCTTAACTGCTGCATTCCAGAGGGCAAAGCGAATGGAAAGAGCGGTTTCACGGTGACAAAAGGATTCGATGGGTATCAGTTGAGCTTCCACAATTGGGCAAGCGACTACGTTTACGAGGTGGAGGACAACCCCACCGCTATTTCAGGAGCGTATACCAGTGAGCGCCAATTTAAGAAAGTTGCAGTAGCGTGCTTACTCATGATCACGTCTATCGGCTGTTGCTGCTCGCTCAGGTGCGCCGTCGGGAGAGTCGAGTCAGTGCGAGAGCGAGATCACAGAAGGGAAAATGAGGCGGGACAGCGACGCGACGGTGAGGCGCATGGATTGCGACGTCGACCAGACCGTGGAAAAGATGAAAGCGTGTTGCTGCGACGCCTGCGAAAGTCTGTCCGGATGCGAGTTCTGGACACTGACCGTGAAGGAGGTCGTGACGAGCGTGACGCTGCCGGCCGGCACCTGCCTGCTCTACACCAACGTAGAGAGCTACATTGAACGCGCAGATGATGGATACGTGTTTGGAGTTCCGCCCGACAAAGGTGGGGGAAAGGTGGTTGTGTGTTGTGGCTCGTACACTCCCGCAACTTTTGTGGGTGACTCGGCGCCGCACCTTCGTCTTTCAAGTGTCAGAGTATCATCCAGCACACTACACCCCGCTTTGCCATTTGCGATAATTTCAACTTTTTATTTTTAATATTATAATTTAATTTATTCTTGAATAGACCTTCTTCAGAAGTGAAGCTCCCCGACGACAAGTATCCATTCTGGGTCAAAATCACTGAGGGTTATCGCATGCGAGGAGCCGACCTGGCCGCTCCATACGACTGCTCAGGGGCCGCTGATCCTAAGAGCGCCTGCTGCTACGAGCACTGTCAGAAGCATGGCAGTTGCCTTGCCTTCAGTATAGATACGAACTCTGGCCAGTGCTTGCTGAAGATGCCAACCGCCACAGACACCTCAGACGTAGGCCCGCTCCTCTTCTCCACAGAGCCTGTCACAGGGTGGTCCACGGGGCTGATGACAAGTGGGCGCTGGCAGCCAAAACAGAAACGATACGTGAAGAATTCGTCCGCATTTCAGGCGCATTCGACGCTGCTGTGCGCAATGCAGCGGTCTTCTACGGGAAGAAGTTTACGGACTTCAGCACGATCCCTTCGAACCATGAGCTCTCTTGTGAGAGCGATCATCTTGATCAAACGTTGACGTGCTGCTTGGCAAACAGCCAGGAAGCCGGCAAGCAGGGCTTTGTTGTGATCTTTGACCTCCGCTTAGAGCACTACGACTGCTATTTGCACAAGTGGGACGCAAACGCTCCCATGCCTGACCTGGAAGAGGACGCCACCTTCGTTTCAGGGAGCTTTCCAAGTGAGCGGTGCCCTACTGTATTCTCTTACAGCATAAGCTACTGACAGTTTGTACAGCTATGTCCCACCATTCATCCATTCCTTTGCATATCGGCGCGGCGCACGTATGCGGCATGGGTCGCACCTAATAATCGTCCGAGCTGTACGGTCTGCATTCTTCAGAGGTGGTGCAAGAGCCAGTCATCTTCACTAACACCCAGCCGAAGCAGGGCATGGGCAGGCCAATGGGCGGTGGGGAAGGCAGCGTCTCTCTATCGACAAAGGGCAAGACCCAAGAAGATCTGGCGGCAGAATGCGCGGCGAAGTGCGCCGCTATGCTAGGTGCGAGATTACGCAACGTTGCACAGACAGTGTGGTGTGTCGAAAAGAAACTTACTTTTGCGCAGGATGCAAGATTGGCAAACTCATGAATGGAGGGGAATGCCATCTGTCCAGCTTCAGCCCATCGGACGCTGACCTATTGACGTCTGAAGAGGACTCTGCCACTGGAGAAGAAGACTACAAAGTGGTTGGCCAAGGGGTGCCTCTGGAAACCGCTGAAGCGTCTGCTGGCCACAACGTGACCACCACCATTCTACCAGGTGAGTTGGCCTGAGTGTTGTATGTCGAATGTCATCGCGATTGTTCTTCAGATCCAAATCGGCTCATCTGGACTGACTACGTCGAGGTCAATGTTCAAAATCAAGTGGGTGTATTAGGCGAGCTGCACTACATACATAGATATGTACACAGTTAAAACATAAATCTCTGGCAAACCGTCTCTTACAGGGCATCTGCGGTTCCTGCTGGGCGTTTGCAGTGGTTTGTTTGCTCGTTAACTGGAAATTGTCAGAAGTGGCGAAATCAATCGCGTTCAGAGCACGACGGCAACGTACTACTCCCAGATCCATTTGTCACCACTGAAGAAGGACACCGCTGAGACGCCAAAGAAGAGCTCACGACGGACTGGTGGATTTGGTGGATTCGGTGGTTTTGGGGGTTTTGGGGGAATCGCACAACCGAAAGAGCCTGAAAAGCGTCAGGTGAACATGATGGCGGTTCGACAGCTGGTCGACTGCGACAAGCAGGGTGAAGAAGAGAAAGAGTATACACATTAGGGACCGTATTCACTTTCCTTTGTTGATTTCTAGTCTAACAGATCTTGCAGCTGATTCTGAAGTGTTGTGTGGTCGGCGACGAATTGTTGCAGCTGATTTAACCGCACGGAGACACGAACAGAAGACAACTTTCTTTCAGAGGTGCCTGAATACTGCGGCCTCAGGAGCGACGGTTGCAAGGGGGGCTACTTTCCCACCGGCGCTGAGTATTACAAACAAGTCGGAGGTGTAGCTTTCGAGCAACTCGAGTACAAATCTAAGGTGCGGTGCATACCGCCTTTCTTGGTCGCCAAGGTTGAGAAACTTGCCAGCCTAATGTGTACCTAAGTATGTACATATTTTCTTCATTGAGGATGGGCAATGCACTGGCGCCATCGACAGCACTGCGACTACAGTGAAGATTGTCGACTACGACGTCGGCTACTTCAAAGGAGACAGTGTACATGAATTAGAGGCCGCTCTGGAAACTAGAGTCGCTCATGCGCCGGTGGCTGTAGGCATTGCAGTCCACGAAAACATGTACCACTACAAGGAAGGTGCACAAGTTTAATTGCAAAAGTGGAGTAGTTCTATATACAGGGTGGCCCAAAAAAAGTGAGACCCCTAACTTCGCGACCGCCGTTCTCGAGCGTGACTGCGCGTATGAAGCCCCAAGTTGGACAGGACATACTACAGGGTGTTTTTGATAAGGTACCAAAATTTCAGCCCATTTCGTACACCAAAGAGAAGATGGCGTCGTTCTACGCAGGGTCATGTCGAAAACCGCGTGCAACAGCTTTTCACTGCAGGAGATCGTGCTGGAGCTGCTCCTCGGCCTTCTTCAGCTCCAGCACGATCTCCTGCAGTGAAAAGCTGTTGCACGCGGTTTTCGACATGACCCTGCGCAAAACGACGCCATCAACTCTTTGGTGTACGAAATGGGCTGAAATTTTGGTACCTCATCAAAAACACCCTGTAATTAGGGTTGTCAACAAAAACTCCGAGTTAAAAAACTAAAAACTCTAAAAAACTAATCTTCAGTTTTTTAACAATGGAGGATTAAAAAACTCTAAATAAAAAACTAAATTCAAATAAGTTTTTATTTAAACTAGTTATTTAATTTTTAGTTTTTTAACTAGTTATTTAACAATGAAGTTTGGTCAGGCTGCCTATTTTCTCCCATTATAATCTTGCATTTCATGGCACATGTTGTACTATTTCGATCATATTGGCACCGTCAGAGTACCATTCAGTGTATGTACTGAACATTTGACAAGACACAACAGTACATTTCTGGGTCAAGTTTTGCCACACCAGCTAAAAAACTAGTTTTTATTAAAAAACTACTCAAGTTTTTTAATTGCTTGAAATTTAAAAAACTTAAATAACTAAAACCAAGTTTTTTAAATCTGTTAAAAAATTTAAATAACTACCACCTAGTTTTTTAACTGGTTAAAAAACAAAAATTAACTCGTCGAGAGTTTTTGTTGACAACCCTACCTGTAATATGTTCTGTCCAACTTGGGGCTTAATATGCGCAGTCACGCTCAAGAACGGCGGTCGCGAAGTTAGGGGTCTCACTTTTTTTGGGCCACCCTGTACTTACTGGAGTAGCCATGGTCATATTCAGGTGTCTACGACGGGCCCTGCGGTGAAATAGTGAACCATGCAATTGTTGTGGTAGGCTACACAGAAAACGAGTGGATTATCCAGAACTCCTGGGGAGAACAGTGGGGAGAGAAGGGATTCATGAAACTGAAACGGGGAAGCAACCTTTGCAAGATCGCCACGCACTATTTTCAACCCGTTGGTGTGGTGGAGACTGGTCAAAAATACATAGCAGAGGAAGACGTGCCTCTTGAAAATGAGAAACTGAGGAAGTACTACGAGGGAACAAATGAGGAACCTGGAGGTCGGAAGGCTACGATCACTCTCTGTATGGAATTATTGTTAGGCACGTACGTACCATATGTTTCGAAATTCCACCCTACTCACGGAGAGTGTGGGGGCATCTTGTGTAGAATTGGAGGGAGGGGGGGGGGGGGGGGGCTACGCTACCGGGGGGGGGGGGGGGAGGCTACATATGTACGTTGGCTTTGGCCTGGGGCGGGCGCTTACCACACTCACACCCGGCCCCTCTCGGTTACACTTGTGCTTGGCAACGCTTTTAAATTTTTTGCTTGCTATACATTTGAATTTTTGTCGGATACTGTAACCGATTTGATGAAATGTGCTGCTTTGCTCAAAATATCAAAATTTTGGCAATTCTAGTATGTGCTATGCAATAGCCTCTTGCCATAACGAAGGCCACTCCTCTCACGTGCCGCAGAAGACCAGAACTCTCTCAAATAACAGACAGAATAGAACGCAAAACTTGTTTAAGACCGGAGCTTGTACTGGGTAGATGTCGTGATATGGGACCGCTCCTAGCAACCTGTTCATCGTCATACAAATTGAAGTGTTCTTTGTTAGGTGGCAATCGCCATGAGGTTAATCTAATTGTCTTGTTTTAAGAATGCGTCTGGTTCCCGAAAGTCGTCATCGGAGGAGGTGGATTTGGCTGAGTCTGAGGTTCGGTGAATGATATGGGTGATCCATGAGCATGTGATGTCGTTCCGCAGTTTGTGCGTTCAGCATTCGGCAAGATGGCTATAACCGCAGCGTATGAGTATATCTTGCGTTCGTTGTTGACGACACACGCTAAGGTTCTTTGAGATAGTTTTGTTTTGTGTTGGATGGTCACCTGAGTATGTAGCTACGTAACCGCAACGAACTTCGGATTAACAAAGTTTGATTTGAAGCGACTCTATGCCTAACATTGACGTAAACAAGAAGACGGTCACTGCCTGACGCACCAGACCGTGGCGGTCTAGACGGCCATTGTCTATGCATGTGACAACCACTTACCACCGTCACCACACGAAGCCGTACCTACATACCAACATGCATGATTGGATGCGAAATACTACTTAACGGGAAGAAGAATCAACGAACAGGTCAGAGGGAACGGTAAGGAGGTGTAAGACAAACTATGTTGGTCATCAAATTTTTGTTTGTGAATACTCAGTACTATTAAAAACTGCTCGAGCGATCTCTTCTGTTATTCATGCTCAGCCGCATAGCTGTTGGAGGGGGCGAGGCAGCCTCGTCTTTCTTTCCATCCCGTCCAGCAGCTGGTCGGTTCCAATGCCTGTTCGGTGGAAAGGCATGTGCGTCTTTCCGCTGAGCCGCGGGGTCGAGGTTGTTTCCGCTGGTGAACCCCACCGTGCCGGCGGCAACCTCGGCGATGTTGGCTGCCACGGTCTCGGCCGTCGCCCTGAGCTTCAGGGCGTCGTATAGGGCGTGCCTGAAGAGTACGTCGAAGAAGAGGGCGGGAAAGAAGTAGTAGCCGATCTTCAGGGCGTCCATCGTGTTGCGCGCGATCTCGCTGTACAGATGGGGCCAGTACGTCTTGAAGTCAGCCAGCTGCTTTTCCAGCGACTGCTCGCACTCGTTCATGTTGGGGAAGCTGCTGAAGACGACACTCAAGACGAGATCCATAGTGTCGATGATGAACACGATGCCGGCCTGCACGCACACCATCACGGCCATCGCTCTGTCTCTCAAGGCGTCGCTCGTTAGGTCTGAGCCCCTCCCATGGTGAGTGACAACAATGCGAATGGATAGGACGACGGCCAGCGTGTAAGTCCAACCTCTCAACGCGTACACGTGATAGGCGTCAATGGAGGAAATTGTCTGGGCCAGATCGCTATAGTAGAATTGCGAAAAGCGAACGCGGTAGTTCTTGCCTCCTTCTCCGTGGACCTCGTACTTCAGGAGATTGTCAATGGCCTTCAGGACGGCGCTGATGATGAGCGCCGTCAGCAACACCACGCCAACGTTTACCCTCTCAATTGCGTGGGCAAGCCGTTTCAGTCGCATCATGGCACTCAGGTGGGCGATCATTTCTACTGCTTGGAGATACGTGCCTACTGCCAAGCCAGTGTTGGCGACGAAGAGCGAGACGTAGATGGCCCAGTAAGGGGTCGCACTGTCGGGAGGCGTTGTCGCCGCCCTGAGGAACGACAGCAGCACGCAGACGAACATCAGCCCGCTGGCAATGTCAAACAGAAAGTCGCAGTAGAGGAGCCTGCGGTTCCAGGACTCCTTTCGAGACTTGTAGTAGGCCAGCGCTGTAAGCGAGGCCCCCACCGTTCCGACGACTACGAATACTAGCGGCAATAGGACATATAGGACTAGGCGCGGGGTCATGGTCGTGACCGGAACGATGCTCGTAGCGCTGTATGTTTCGCCTCGAAAAGCGCGGAAGTCGATCCACCGCTCCACTAGGTCGGCCGCCATTTCATCTCCCTGCAGGCTTCTATTCTCCAGCTGCCGAAAACAGACGAAGAGGCTAAAACGACTGGACTTTTGATTAACAATTGAAAGGCGGAGCCATATGCAGGATACCGTACAGTGTATTTCCTCACCTGATTGATTCCGAAGCGTTGCCCATTTTGAGTTATTAGCTTCAAGATGAAGCGTCTTGTCTAATACAGTACGTATTTGCGAACCTTCCTAAAAAGTCAACGTACAAAAATTTCAGTTGCGATTGACGTTCGAGTTCGTCAGAAAGCCTAGGGATGATCCAGATATAGTTTCTGTGCCAACAAACGACAATATTCGCACTGCGTCCAATTGACGAGAACGGAAAGGACGACCATCTGAAAGCAGCCTATAATCAAACAAACCGTCAAATGGAGTCAGACTCAGACTGTTAGACTTGTAACTGAATCGTCA
This sequence comes from Linhomoeus sp. GSCO2_2, assembly GCA_030248115.1. Taxonomy (NCBI): domain Eukaryota; kingdom Metazoa; phylum Nematoda; class Chromadorea; order Monhysterida; family Linhomoeidae; genus Linhomoeus; species Linhomoeus sp. GSCO2_2. Next base: position 2,009 of record JASAMZ010005802.1, on the reverse strand, counting down.
TAAATGCGAAGGCCTGTAACAGTGTCTGATCAAGGTATGCTTAGCAGCGACAGAGAAAATCTTCCGGATGTAGCGTATAGTATTTCAGCTACAGCATTTGACGAAAATCCCAAGCTTCCCAACAGGGCAGCTGCTGCGTACAACACGAGGCCACCACTAGGTCACAAGGGTGACGTTGCTTATACGGTTAATACGATTACCGACTGTTTGATCGAGTTATCCGAATCTGTCAAAGGCTGACATCTCCCACCCCACTGTGTCGAAAAGGCATGCCTATGCACAAGTCTTGGTGTTGTTCGTCCATCCTACGAAGCAGAGTTAACAAAGAGAGACGATGGTTTTCGGTCCTGCAAACGGTTACTCTGAAATATTTTGCTTGTAGGCGCACTGAAATCACGGTTGGCGCGGCAGTGCCAAACATGTTCCATCCAGGCCGCGCGCGCCTTTCCCCTCATCACGACATTTATTTGTCGCGCTGTACTAAACAGGATTAGTTGAAATTTGGTACGCTAAAGTGCTTTACCATAAATGGAGTAAAGTCTAAATTTGGTGAAAATCGGTTCTGCGTAGCAAAAGTTACAGGCGCAAAAATGATCGCGGCGCGTTTCTTGTCCCACGAGCGGGAGGTGAATTATTCTCCGTCTCCTTCTACTCCTTCGCCAGATCACGCTCTAACGTCCATCAACAGGATCTCGTCGAGTCGCCTTCTACTCTTCCAGCTGACGAGTAGACCTTCTACAGTCTTGTCTCAGAGTGGCCACATCGGTTTCATGGGTTGTCCTTGGCTCTGCCAATCGAAAAGTAAGAGCATTTCGTGTAAGAGTGCCTAAGGGCAGAAAGAGGAGTATGTTCCATGTGTGAAGCATGTAAAAGTAAGAGCGTCAAACGATATTCCTCTGGTGATGCAAATGCGGCGCTTCGCGCCGCCCATCAATTTGTTATGGGAATAGGTAATAGTATTCGTGTGTTTGAAAGAAAGCATTTACGGCTAAAATTATCCAAGCAAACTAAGAAAAGGTCACAACGAGAACGACATGCGCCAACATATGCGTCACATCTTGGCGTGTCGGTGTGACCTTTGCGCAGTTTGTGTCGATAGTCTTAGTCGAAAATGCTTCCTTTCAATCAATGTGAATATTAATATTTCTACAAGAAATTCATGCCTGGAACACATTCCTCTTGCTGTCTTTAGGCACTTCACATGAAATAGATACATGGGTAAGACTGTATGATGCTGTATGGTTATTGAAAGTATGTATGCAAGATCGTCTTGCAGTTGCTACTTGTTTCTGATGGAGTCTCTGCAAACGAACAACCATTTCAATCCGATTTCTACTTGCGGTGTATTACTGGGAAGTTAACGGAATGTTATCGCAAGCATAACTGCTTCACTCAAGGCCGTCCAAACTTTGAAAGTCGAGTCGATGCAGCGCACGTGAGGGTGCTCCTTCCGTGGAAGACGGAAGCATCCAAGGTTGAAGCCGCTCTTGCTGGTTGCGGACGGTGGAAAATGCTAGGATTGCGCCATCCTTGGACTACACTTGATACGTTGTTGGTTGAACGGTGATCAAATTACCAATTAGTGTTCACAACACACTGTCTATTTCTTATTATACAACTAAACAAAACGTAGCGAGCGTTGAGACCAGCCGTGGTATTTGGGATACGCAAATCTGAACTATTTTAAACCGTTACAACTTACTTGGGATTGTGAATTACCTATGGGCTCTATAGCAAGTAATACGTTAGTCACGACAATTGACAAACAAATGTGCTCTGGCGCCGAACAGCAGCTATGCGGAGTGAGTCATCTTCTTATTTTCCACAGCCATGAGAATACCGGCTCGCGTCCGGAAGAGACTTCTCAGGCCGTTTACTTGCTTTCGAGCTCTGTTCTTGAATTCAGAGTGCAAGTGGAGACAACAATTGCTGCATGCTTGGTTCAAGTGGAAGGTAGTACGGATACATTCGTGGTAAGGAACTGCTAGGGGAGCCGGCATCGTAGAAAT
>JASAMZ010005801.1:0-59013 GCA_030248115.1 Linhomoeus sp. GSCO2_2 | reverse complement strand
CAAGTGGTGTTGGTTTGGAGATACGGAAGGCTGAGGCAGACGAGGAGCCACTCAGTACCAATCCGGGTCAATAAACCACTTAGAGTGCGCTTCCTATCTATTAGCGGCAGGCATATCGATGGCAGTCTATCTCGCAGCTCGCAGCAGACATAGGAAGTTAGTCAGCGCTTCTTCACCCGTCGGGCCGCGCCGCCCTTCCCTTCGCAAACAGGTAGGCAAGAAGGCGGCGAGGTCTCAAAAGCTGCGCAACAGTTTACGGCGAATCCGTCCTGTTTGTTTTCACTCTTCTCCAGAGTCGCGTCTTTGTGATGAGTAAGCCGCCTAGAGCGCCGAAGCACCCCGGGTTACCAATCTGCGATGAGGACGACCTGGGGAGGAGAGCTTCCAAAGTCAGGCACTAAAATGAGAAAGCACTTAGCCGTCGTCGTCAACAAGTTCCCTCCGCCGAACCGATTACTTCGTACGCCTTATGCGCATTTCGATTTCACCTCGCTGCGTCGTTGTCTAATTAGGACGGCGCCCTCGACAGGCCGGCCTATGTATGGCGGGGTGGCGGACCGAGATGACAAATTACCACCGTAGCAAGAGAAGCGAACCGAGACAGGAGACGATGCCAACGCCTACCTTACTCGGTATCACTTGGAAATGATATCCCAACTAAAACCACAACAGCATACATACAAACACGAAGGCAATTAGCGCTTCCTTAGCAACCGGCCAGGCAGCTTCGTCAGCTCAAAGCGTTCTCGACTTATGTGCTGGGCTGCACTTGGCTTCTTCAGTAGTACTTTCTTCTCGGGTTGTTCTGAAAAGCCGAGGATACTCAGCTGACGCGATAATTACGTTCCGCGCGCCATCTGCGCATCTTGTAACCAACGAAGCAACGAACCAAGGGATTGGGTCGATGCCTGTAAGCTTCCATCATCTTCTTGCGATAGGCCGAGTAGAGGTCGTCCTCCTCGGACAGCGACGTCGTCGTCGCCGAGCCGCCCGCGCCCAGGCCAGCTCCGTCGGCCGGAGAACGGCCCCTGCGGTAGCGCCACGCCGTCATCATAGCGAGACGGCAACGATACGATACGGACCACCTAGTTAGTGGCTGCACTCACAGTAAAAGTTATGTATATAGCCGGCAATATGTAGTGGTAACGCGGCACTCTTATTCGCGTATACTGTAGAAGTAAACGCACGGTCCAATGGGCGCCGTGATGCCCTGACTCGACTGGCCCAAACCCCTGCCTTGAGCCCAGCCCATCCTTTGCAGCATTTGGAAACCTGAAGCTTCTCAGTTGGTCCACACCACAAACACCCACACACCCCCTCTCTCCCCACCTTTGTTGTCTTCGGTCAGCTTGTTCTTCACGAAGGGGGAGCTGTCTTCAGCTGGGGCGGTGCCGCCCTCCTCCTCTTCTTTACCCGATCTGGCGGCCACGAGCTTGGCCATGAATCGCTGCTTCTCCTCGTCGGGGAGGAAGTGGAGCATGTGGTGCTTCCCTCGGCCCCGTTGGGTCGCCTCCTGCGCCTGCGCTGAAGCACACCAGAGGCACACTGTCGGTGGTTACGTAGGCACTACCAGTCTCGCTATTACAGTAGCTCAGTAACCTGCAGTGCGAGCCATCTCTTCGGCTCTGATACGATGGTAGTCGGTCCCATCAGAGTTGGGCTCAAGGTCGAGAAGCAGCGCCTCTTCGCCGACAGTGCTTTTTGGCAGGTTCAGCTTCTCGATGGCGCGGATCGCGATGGCACGCGCTTGCATCGTCTTTCTGAGCGCCACCAGCTGAGGTAAAGACGAGACATACTCAGTGCGAGTCAGCAGTGCAACCAAGTGCGCACTGTGCGAACCTCCTCCACGTCTCCATCTGGTTCACTCGAAGAAGCCAACTGGGCAGCAGGCTTTGTGGGCGGAAGGGCAAGAGTTTCCTGGCGAACGGCAGGGGTAGCAGACATCCCGTCGCCCGGCTGTCCCACAGCAGAAATCATCAATGACGTTGCTGCGGCATCCGATCGCTCCACTTTTGCTTCACTTGCTCCTGCTGCTACGCCGGCATCCAAAGAGGGTGTGTCTTCGAAGAATCTTCTCTTTCTGGCAGAGCCAGGAACACGGTTGTCTGCCAGTGGTTCGCCCACACTCGGTACGACTGCTGCTGCTGGTAGTGGCGGTGGTAGTGGTGGTAGTGCCACAGACACGACGGTCGGCTGGCTCTCGACATTGGGCGCCTTTACACCCCATCTGGACGACCGTTTGGTGGCACGCTGCTCGGTTGACGACGATCCCGTCGTAGCAAGCCTAGGGGGAGACAACGGAGCAGCAGCCGGCTCCGCCTTTGAAGCAGTGGCTGACGAGGGCTTCAAACTGGATCGTCCGACCGCCCTTGGGAGTCGCGTCACGGATACGCCTGCAGGAACAACCATTCAACCACGTGAAGCAATGAGCTGCAATGACGCAGAGACGGGAGTTGACGACCTTTTGCTTTAGGCGGCGCTTCATCCGCTTCCTCATCCTCATCGTCGCCCCCGAAAGCGGCGACAACAGAGGACGACACGGCCAGTCCCAATTTGCCAGCAGAGCCTGCGCTGTTGCTGAAACAGCTTTGACAAACTTCAGAGAGGCAGTCCCCCAGCAAAGCGCCGGCGCCTTCTCAAAGGGCGCCTCCACAGTCCAGCAGACCTCGTCGGTCGCTCCGCAGAGCGCTGCTCGGCGGCTCCTTCAGCAACGACGTTTCCGAGACGAGTTAGCGCCTCGTCCAAGAGGCCGGCGGCCGACTTCCGCTTGCAGGCCCCATCTACCAAACCAAGCACAGTGCCCGTTTCTGAGGCCAATCACCGAAACTAACCACAGGAACAGAAGCTCACCTCTGACATCGCCTGGTTGTGCTCTGGCGGCTTTGAACTGTGCAAGAAATGAGCCGTCGTTTGGAAAGTGGTTCATGGCCTGGTAGATAAAACTTTCCCAGGTTTCGTTTCACTCAATTCAATCATCAACCCAACCAGTAGGAAATCTCATCCTATTTTCAGCAATAATCACGCCGTCACGCAGAGGAAATAACGCAACGAAACGACGAGAGCTCGAACCTACACGAGTTCCTGTCCTGACTACGCAGCCCACGTACACTAAACGAAAGAGCTTCGTATACGTCAATGTGTACATTCGTCTGACTGCGTTGCGCGTAAATATCTTTCCTAGTGCGTTGAGCGCAATTTCCTCTGTACATTGGGGGCGCCGTCGATATTCCACCTCACCGTGTGCGAATGGAGCAGTTGTGCTCGACTTAGTTGGAAGAAAAGGGGTTGTGGTGTGGCTGCTGTGTACCGACTGGACTTTGCCGAGTAGGGCACTTCACAAACTGGCAGAATGGCAAGTCCTCGGACTCGTCGTGTACTCAAAGACCTGCGTGTTGTGGACGGAAACAATGTTCGTGTTGTTGGCTTCTTCATACCGGTCTAGTATTGTGGTTCATAGGCCGTATTCTTGGCTCGTATACGTATCTTTCTCGTTTCCTTTTAGTCGTGCTTCGAGTGTGGCACCCACAATCCGCAGTGGGTCAGCGTCACCTATGGGATATGGCTCTGCTTGGAGTGCTCCGGGAAGCACCGCGGGCTCGGCGTCCATTTGAGGTCGGCGGTTCCCAACATTCGAGTCGTGTTCTAGCTTCCGTTGACTGTGACACTCTGTGGTGTTGTAGCTTCGTGAGATCGGCCACGATGGACAAGTGGAAAGAAGGCGAACTTCAGAAAATGAAGGCCGGCGGCAATCGCAAGTCCCTCGAGTTCTTTGCCAGCCAGCCCGATTTCAAGGTGCATACAATAGAAACACGTACATGACGCAATCCAGCAATTTGCTTCCCCTGTGGACAGCGATAGTCGAACCGCCCCCATTTGTCGCATTTGTAGGAGAACTGGAACTTCCGGCACAAGTGGAACTCGCGGGCCGCCGCCCTTCTTCGCGACAAGGTTGGCAGACGCGGTTTAGCGCGAGGCGTTCAAAACAGCGTCCTTTGAGCTTCCTGTGTCTCACTGTCGCAGGTGGCAACGGAGGCGACAGGCGCCGAGTGGTCGGCCGCCACTTCGAAGGCGCGCAGCTGGACGCCGTTCCTTGGGACGGCTGGCGGCGAGGGCGCTCACATCCAGTCGTCGCAGAGTTACACGGCCAAGAGGGCCAGCATGGAGGAGGACTTCGGGACACAGTCGCGGTGGGTCGACAGTCTAATCATCTCTTGCGTAGCTTGCCGATCGCTTCCCGTGTTCTACTCTAGTCTGAAGTGCGCTGCGTCTTCTCTACAGGTCGAAGGACGACTACTTCAGCGGCGGGGCCGACGGCGGCGGTGGCGGCTACCAGCAGGGAGCCGAGACAGCCGCCAACAAATACTGGGGCTTCGGCAACACGCCCATCGAGCCCAAGCGGGAGAAGAACGAGTTGCTGGAAGGGGCGATGTCTAACCTGTCCATGGTGAGACTGAGAGGGCAGAAGGCTCATTTTGTTGTAGACCCTTAGCGTCTGTTTCGTACGTATGTACGTATGTAGTGCTTTCTCTACTCCACTTTGTCGCAGGGCTGGTCGGCCTTTGCGAAGGGTGCGACGAGCGCCGTCACATACGCCAAGGACTTGGGCAGTCAGGCGACAGTCAAGGCAGCTGAACTGGGAGGAACCGTCAACGAGAAGGTAGGAAGTGCAAGCGCACCGTCATTGTAAGTCCACACGCGTCTGCCGCCTGTACCCTTTGCAGGTGAAGGACGGTCGTCTCGTCTCCGACGTCCAGTCTTCGGTGTTCGGCTGGGCTTCCAAGGTTGCTTCCTTTCCTTCATTTCCGATAGTGGCGCAAACAGTAGGCTTCTTCCACCTCGCAGGCGCAAGAATTCGGCACCAAGGGTTGGAGCGGTTTGACTGCAACCATTGCCAAGTCGACCACCTACGACGATATGGACTCCGCGGCGAAATAGTGCGCATAGATACTGGTTGGGAGGGCGACGACTTCAGGCTGCGTTCTTCTTTCAGCGACGTCTCAAACGAGTACTCCGGCTTCGACGACTTCGGCGCCTACGGCAACGGCCAGCAGAAGGTCCCGGATGACGACAGGTGTGCTGCTTCGTTACCGTACCCTGTAAACGACGGCCATAGTAATTATCTGTAGTTGGTTGTTTTGGGGAAACCCAACAGCTCGAATTTCAGTGGACCGGAGCGCGTGGAAGCAACGACGAGCGAGGAAGGAGTTAGCCTCCCGCCGTCGAAGAGTCGTCGTTCGGCCGCTGATGCCAACAGCGCTGAAGAGGCGCCGGAAGCCACAGAGAAGCGTCCGAAGAAGGGGAAGGGCGGCGGTCGGTCGGCGACGAAGAAGAAGACGCCTGTTGCCGACGAGCCGGCGCTGATCGACTTCGGCGACGGCCTAGACGTGAAGACGTCGCGGCCGAAGGGCGACTCGGGCGCAAAGAAGGCCGCCGCCTCCAGTTGGGACGACGACGCCTGGGATCTGCTGAACAGCTGACCCTACCCAAATCGGTGTCTCAGCCAGCGTCGCTAACGCTTTCCCACTCTACGCTCTCTGTCTGTGATGAGGGAGGCACGGCAGGATAGGTAAGCAAGGTATCGGTTCGTTTGATTCCTATTGAAACACCGTATCTCAATCTCATCGGTTGGTAAGGTGTGACGGTGGTGGTTTCTCGTTGTTTTTTTTGTCAGGTGACGCGTGCTTTGTCTTACTGCGCCAGTTGTGGTGTTGACAGGCCGTGTTAGAGGGGGGGGGGGGGTTTTTTTTGTTTTTTTTTTTTTTTTTTTTTTTTTTTTTTTTTTTTTTTTTTTTTTTTTTTTTTGTTTTTTTTGTTGTTTGTTTTTTTTTGTTTTTTTTTTTTTTTTGTGGGTTTTTTTTTTTTTGTTTGTGGTGGTGGTTTTGTCTTATTTTTTTTTTTGTTTGTGTGGTTTTTGTGTTTTGTTTTTTGTTTTTTGTGTTGTATGTGTTTTTTTGGGTTGTGTGGGTTTTTTGTGGTGTGTGGGTGTGTTTTTTTTGTTTTGTGTTGGTTTTGTTGTTGTTTTGGTTTGGGGTTTTTTGTTTGGTTTTTATATGGTGTGTGTGTGTATGTGTGGGGTTTGTTTTGGTGTATATTGGTGTGTGTTTTTGGTTGTTTGTGGTTGTTGTTTGTTTGTTGGTGTATGTTTGTTTTTTTTTTTTGGGTGTTTTTTGTAGTTGTGTTGTGGTGGTGGTTGGGGGTTGTGTTGTTTTGTTGGGTGTGGTGGTTGTATATTTGGTTTGTGGGGTGTTTTTTTGTCTGTTTGGGTTTGTGGGGGACGGCTACATGGTGTTATATGTAACTGTCAAAATAAATATCGGCAACGGCCAGTGGCTCGCGACTACTCAATGTTCGGCAGCAGCTCCGTTCGCCTTCGGCGGCGCCGTCGCGCCGCCCACTGAATCACGGTAGCGGTCGCTCGGACGTTGGCTTCGGCCGACCCAATGGGCGCAGCCGCATCTGACTTGGAAGTGGGCGTGGTCGCTTCGTCGCCCTTCTCCTTGTTGGCGGCGGCGACGGTGGCGCTCTTGCGCACCGTCTCCCAGTCCTCTCCCTCGTCGAAGGTGTCGAGCTCGTTGGAGATCTCCATCTTCTGCACGATCAGCTTCGTCAGCTCGTACTGCTTCTCCAACTGCGCCTGCAGCTGCTTCATCCTGCGAAGGGCGGGGGTGGAAGTGGCAAGCGATTGCACAACTAATAAGCGTTGTCGGTAATATCGACTCGGCCCACTTGCGATTCAGGTGGTCGAACTCTTCCAAGGTATAGTCGTCGGTGGAGTCATCCGAGCTGCCACTCTTGTCGGCGCGATGCGTCCTGGCCTCCGGAGCGTCACCCTTTGAACTTGTTCCGGCAGCAAACACGAGGTACATAGCGTGGCGCAGCTGAACCGTCGGCCTCGTATGTATGTACTTACCATATGTAGATGCAGTGTATGTAGCTACGGCTAGGATCTGGCAGAATTCTCTTACCCCGTTGATTACGCCTGCCGAACTGCAGCAGTTAGGGTAATGCTTCCAATCGGTTCGGTCCATTTGCTGCAGCAGCCAGCTGGGCAGTCGGCTTTCCAACTCAGTATGATAGTCGACCTAAGGACGAATAAACCATAATTTGTAACCCTCCAATGAATGGATAGAGCGTGTTAGGTTGGATGGATGGAGCACCTGCATCGCCAGTCGCTTCAGTTGTGCGTCTTTCAAAATCATTTCCGTGTCGCCGACGGCCAGACCAATCTGCAAAGCAGCCACACTTCAATGCTGCCGACGAGAGACACGGGGTCACAGTAGCATTTGTCTGGCACGGTGTACTGTACCAGCAGGTTGACGAAGAGTATGGGCATGAACAGGACGAAGAGGACGATGAAGAAAAAGTTGACGTAAGGGAAGATCAGCCGAGCGCCTTCGTGGCCGTCGGCGGGCCGGTTGAAGGGGACGACGTAGACGTTGGTGAAGTCCCAGGTGCCCATCATCATCATGACGCTCTGCAGGACGGACACCGGCGCGTTGGAGAAGGCCGCCCGGTCCTAGAATGGGTACAGAGCGGCTTCGCTTGTTGTCATCCAAAGGAATTGAAGGCGGAGGTCGAAGGAGTCAAAAAATAGGGCGCACGTCGTCGGCCAGCAGCACGTGGAAGGTGAGGCCGAAGGCGACGAAGAGGACGGCGAAGACGGCGATGACGCGCACTACCGTCTTGAGGATCTCGTAGAACATGATCACGTAGATGCCCACGCCCTCCAGCCTACAGTGGAGCAGTCGACGAAGGTCAATCAACAACTGTTGCATGCAGAACTGCATATAGCAGTGCTCCTATGTGCATGTACACATGTGTATCTAGGCGGCTGAATCGAATCACCTCTCGAGAAAGAAGAGTACGTTCAGCCAGGCGAAGAAGACGGCGAAGACGCCGGCCTGCCATTGGAAGGGGCAGACGCGGCCCAGCGACAGCAGCATGGGAAGGCTGAAGGCCCCCGTCGTCAGGTAGAGCGTCCACTCCACGTAGTTGTTCAGATCGGACACGTAGGCCATTCGCTGCAACAGATGGTAAGGGTCCGTGCGCACGCCAAGACTTCTGCACGTGCGTATGTAGGTACGACGACTACACTCTTCCTCACCTGCTGGAAGAGCTGGACGAACTCCTTGACTATGTTGCCGAAGGAGAAGGCGACCAGGTATAACAACGCCGCTATGGTGGCGCAATCCTGAGAAGAATTTCCGCAGGTGGATTCACAGAAGACGCAGCCTATTGAAGTGGCGCGTTCGCTCACCAGCTCCGCCATAGTGCGACACTTATCCACTCCGATTGAACTGCGCCCTTGCGCGCCATCCTTGCGTTCCACCATGAGATCAGTGCTGTTGTCGGCGTCCCAGTGGGGTGTTACCATCAGGTGATCAAGTCTGCCTCCGAGTAGAAACGTTATGGCCACCAGGAACGTTAGGTAGACTGCCAGCTGGGCGAAGTAGATCCACCGGCCGTAAGCCTGCCTACAACGACGACGACAACGTGTCACATATCGAGCTCATGACGAGACGACTTTGGCGTCACCATCATATGACGACAGAATGATGATTAATTACAACAATTAATGGAGATGTAATTCAATGCCTGTCATTAAAATGGAACTGAAATCGACAAAGATGGTTAAGTAAATAAATTAAAAGGGGTCTGAAAGACATTGATGGAAGGATAAATTATATTGTTACTATGCATTAATCAACAGACATGTATTTATTTAATATATTGTTCATATTTGTTCCTATGTAGTATCGGTTGGCAGACCAACACCTATTTGTACATACCACTTCATTTTCAGGTAGCCCAGGCAGACGGGGTGCGACAGTAGGTCGACTCTTCCCTGCTGCACCATGAACTGAAAGCGCCCGTCCTTCTCTTTGCGTCACCTCCACAACACAGGAAAGCTTTGGAAAAGAAGCGCCGACGTTGAGAGCGGGCAGCGGCTTTTCAAACAATTGCTCGCTCTGACTCTTCGAAGGAGGCGCCCCCACTTCAGCTCCTTTTTTGGCTGCCTGATCCGATCCATCGGTCGGCATTCGTAGGAACGTGAAGTCATACTTCTCCTGTGGACAATCCCATTGATTAGATGATAGGCGAAAGTTCTGCAGTATGTTGTCCTCATTGTAAGTATTTACCCAGAATTCCACGGAGCGTCGGTCGCAGTCGGCGTTCGTCCTCGACCTGTCCAGCACGATCCGATACACCTCTGGCAGCTGCCGGATCAGGCCCAACGACGGACAAATGTAGGCGTCCGAGTTGTGCGACAGGACCTCGCGGTATCTGGTGTTACAAATGGGGTATGCACGCAATATATGGCCGGTAATCGTTCAAAGGTCTGTTGGGTCGTCATTGATGACTGCCTGCAGTGTTCCACGAGAACGACGGCGGCGTCGGCGTGTCTCTTGTCGATGGCCAGGTCCATAGGCGTCATTCGCGCGTCGTTCATGCCGTAAATCGACCCCTCGGTCGACAGCAGCTGCGTCAGCGCCGCCGGCTGATTCGCCAACGCCGCGAAATGCATCGCCGTGTTCTGCAGTCCGTCGACTATTGCACTTAGCAGAAGTGATGGCGTTTTGTAGTTACGAACCCCTTTCTTGTCCTTCTGGTTCAACAGGTTGCCGTGGAACGACAGCAGCAGTTCCATTGTCTGAACGTGACCTCCTTCTGCTGCTAAATGAAGGGCTGTTCGACCGGAGAAGTCCCTGAAAACGCATCGTTTGCTGAGACACTTACAGTGAGTATTTCCATATGTGCATATGTTGCTAAGCGTATGAAGCGATGGTATCGATATGTAGCTATGATATATACGTATGTATACAGATACCGTATCTGTATACATATGTACATGTGTATGTAGGCCGACTACCGCACTTGTGAACGAGGGCGCCCTTGTAGAGTAGGAGGCGGGCGACGCGCGCGTGTCCCGCGTGGGAGGCGGTGTGGAGCGGCGTCTGTCCCAGAGAGTCGGTGCTGTTGATGACGAAGGGGCCGTAGTCGCTGGCCAGCAGGTGGGAGACCGTGTGAAGGCGGCCGAAGCGGGCGGCGAAGTGAAGCGCCGAGCGCTCCTCGTTGTTCTTGACGTTGGCCAATGCGCCCATGGACATGAGCGCCTTGGCGAAGTGCAGCTTGCCCCGCAGCGACGCCAGATGCAACGGAGTGCAACCCCAGACGTCGCGCTGGTTCAGCAGCTGGTTGCTCGCTTTGTTCAGCTATGACCGACCAATGCACTCCGCACTCGACCAGTTGAAGAAGTTGCTCGCGCAGTGTTACGCTTCGTTACCTGACAGAAGTTGACCAAATCCTCGATGGACAGCGAACTGTGCTCCACCAGAAAGTGGAACACGTTCCTCTGATTGACGTCTGCCACGAGCAAGCTGGCACCGGCGTCGACGAGCAATCGAATCGAGCGGCAGCCGCCTCGCATTGCCGCCCACAGGAGCGGAGTCCGGTTGTCTGAGTCCGTCATTTCCAAATCGCTGCCCTAAACGTTTAGAAGAATGCTTTGCTTACGAAGGACATTAGGGAGTGTTTCGACGCACTTTCTCGATGAGAAACTCGACGACGCTGGTTTGGTCGAACATGGCTGCGCGATGCAGCGGCGTCATGGCCAGACCGTCCTTGGCCGCCAGCAATTGCTGGACGGCCGTCTGTCCGCCGGCGGCTGTCTCGTGCTGGTCGAGCATGTCCCTGACGATGGGCAGCATGCCCTGACTGCAGGCCAGGTGGAAGGCAGTCGCCTCGTCCCCCTGACGAGAGTCGACGCGCGCCCCGTGCTTCAGGCACACGCGCACCACCTGTCGCAGCAGTGAACGCCCGTATGAGCAGCAATACTACGCCTTGCGAATACATACGTCGATGCTGCCGCTGTTGATGGCAGAGTGGAGTGCGCTCTTGCCCTCGCAGTCGTTGAACTTCGCCAGACACTCAGCTGGTTTCAAGCCCAGACGAGTGGCTGAACAGTTCTATTGGCTTGTCAATAACTAGGGTAAGCGGGATAATGTTGTGTAGTTGTGTCATTAATTAGTCGCGCCTTCAGAAAGTATTTCGTCGAGTGTTTCCGCAGCTCCGTTTTTCGCCGCCAGATGAATTGGGTAGAAGCCGTTGGCGCACTGGGTGCAGATCTTCCCTCCGTTCTCTATCTGTTAACAAACAGTGAATGGACGTTCCAGTCTCACGAAACTCTCAAATTGTCGTCAACTGTACCAATATCTTGGCGCACTGCGCTCGGTCGAGGATGGCGGCAATGTGCATCGCCGTCTGCTTCATCGGACTCATGGGCAGATTGACGTCAACAGTGGGGTTGGCGCACAGCATCTGCGCAAAGAACCGATTGAACAACTCTGTACGTGATGCGTCGCAATGCCGACCGCTCACTCGCACGACATCGGGATGGTTGTTGGAGACTGCGACGTGGATGGCGCCCTGTCCTTTGTTGTTCAGCAGGCCGGTGTCCAGCTGCGAGTAGGACAACAGCTCCTCTACCGTCAGATCCATGCCCCTCTGACAGGCCAGGTGCAACGCCGTGTCGCCGCAGTCGTCGGCCGCGTTGATGTCTACATATTATGTACATACGTGAGGAATTTGCGCATCTAGGCACGTGTGTAGGAACACTCTTGGCACTAATCCAACCGGCGCCGGCGTAGTGCAGGCATTTGAGGACCTCGACGCGGCCCTTCTTGGCCGCGTGGTGAACGGCCATCTGACCTTTGTTGTCGCGCAACTGCAAGACGTCGGCAGCTCCTTCAGTGGTGTTCAGCATCTTCTGCAGCTTCTTGCAGTTGCCTTGCGCGCAGAGCTAAAAGCGATATCTCAGTGAGCGTCGCTTGCCTGGTCGTAATCTAACGCTTATATACCCGCAAAACAAAGAAAGGCCCATCTTCGAGGCGACAGACGTCGTGAACTTCCATCTGGAGGTGCTTGGCAGAAGCAGCGTCCACGAGCGCGTTCGGCGGCAGCGATGGCTGCTCCTTCAACGGCGCAGTCGTCGACCTCCAATCGCTGAGCTTCAGTCGGACGGCCGCCTTCCAGTTGCTACTGCGACGACGTTGCTCGGACGGCCGATTGCCGGCGCTTCCCATTTCCGAATCAATCATCATGCTGACGGCCTCAGAACCACTTCGCGACCGCCGTTTCGCCATGCTATGTGTGTGTACTCTACTCCGAAGCTCGCCGTTTTAATTTCGCCCGAGTGTATCCGTTTGACAAAGTGCCCAAAGAAACTCGACCTCTTTCGCCACCGTTTCGGCAAACACTGACGACCGAGCGCTCCGTCACCGGGCTACCGCACCGAAGAAGCCATTTCGAAAATGAGAATTCCGTCAAGCGAGACAATCCCCCGTCCGCCGGCAAACAGCTGCGGTTGGGTGCTCCAAAGCCAATAGCGAACGAGTAATCCAATCGAGGACTAATGGGTCCGCTTTCATCCGTGTTGGCCGCACTTTCTCTTGACTGCTTGTGTCGTCAGCGGCCGTCAGGCGGGCAGGATTACCGGCTACCGTCATCTATTTAGACTGATGACAAACTGGCACAAAGCGGAGAATCAATCGAACAGTGCACAAACTGAGAAACGGGGACTAAAACGCCAGGAAGGGCACAAAGACGAGTTGTGGACGAAGGAACGCTAGCTCGGCAGCCACTACTACTACACAGCTCAGAACAGCAAGATTGACAAACAATTACTGCAACAGCTTCTTCTCTCCAACTACTCAGGCCATTCGCAGGGCGCGGAAGACGGCCTTCAAGTTGACCGTTCGGTAGGCGTTTCGCGCCAGGACTCCATCCACCACCGACTTCAGCTCGCGGTAGCAGCCCAGGATCGACTCGTCCGCGTCCGCCCTCTCCTTCAGCTTCTCTGGAACGAACAGTGAAAGCTCTGACGTTGTTCAAAAGAAGTGAGTTACAACAGCGGGGAAAGGTTGTTCGCCCCCACGTCGCTCGGCCTCCGTGCGCCGTTCCAGCTCGGCGTCGACGTCGAAGCACTGCGCGTAGTATTCCAACTGGCAGTAGAGCTGCTTGGACGAGAACTGGAATGCACACATTCACTTCATAAGTGGTAAAGACTGGTATTCATAGATCTCCCCCTCCACAACCCTCACTTCTTGTTTGATGGGCGCCTGTTTGCAGTGGGGACAGAGGAGGCGGCCGCTTCCCCTGATCACGCGAGAGGGCATGCGCCGAGTCAGGAAGCGGCAAGCCTCGTCTTCGCACACGAAGGAGCTCTGAATCATTCGCAGTAGCGCGTAGGAGGAAGCCGATTAGCGAGCCAGCGAAGCAGAGCGTACGCTGCAGGCGTCTTCCACGAGTTGGCGCAGCGTCTTAGTCAGCAGGTTGGCCAGCAGCGGCGCCATCGACGTCGGCGACGCGCCGCAGGCAGCACACTTGGACAGCGAGTAGTCCACCGTGGCGCCCTGAATGATTGAAGCACTGCCACTGTCGACCTTGCAGTTCCTTGTCATGTCATATACCGTTAACCTGCTGTTCTTCAGGTGGACCTGTGCGGATCTAATGGCATCCGTGCGGTTCTTTGGTACGGCCGCTAGAGAAGAGCTACAGCGGAAATCGACACATCAGCAGATTCCCCAGACGATTTCATGAAGATCGAGCTTTGTTGCGCGAAGATCCGTTGCGTATTTCGGAAGTTACGCGCGATTTCCCGGTTGAAAAGATCCGCAAAATGTAAAATACGCATCGGCGCAATGCGAGTTTTCCGATTTTGACGAAATTTGAACACATGATAGAGCTCGAAAAGACGCATCCAACGCAAGTTACCGCATGCCGCTATGATGCACCGTTCACGAGTTATGACCTAAAGTTTGTCCTACTTCAACATAGGGGCCATACGGATGAATAAGCAGCGCAAACTTTGGCATGCCATAACTCGTGAACGGTGCATCGTAGCGACATGCGGTAACTTGCGTTGGATGCGTCTATTCGAGCTCAATCACGTGTTGAAATTTCGTCAAAATCGGAAAACTCGCATTGCGCCAATGCGTATTTTACATTTTGCGGATCTTTTCAACTGGGAAATCATGCACAACTTCCGAAATACTCATCCGATCTTCGCGCAACAAAGACCAATCTTCATGAAATCGTCTGGGGAATCTGCTGATGTGTCGATCTCCACTGTTGCTCTTCTCTAGCGGCCGTACCGAAGAACCGCACGGATGCCATTAGATCCGCACAGGTCCACCTGAAGAACAGCAGGTTAATGCTTTTATAAGCCCCCGGGGAGCTCTATTGGAGGTGGGGGGGGGGGGGGGGAGGTCAAACCTCCCTCTACGGAGGCAAGATTTGAGGGGGGGGGGGGGGGGGGCGATATTAGAGCATTTACGGAATAAGCCAGCCATTGCCCCCACCTGTCCGGTGAGAGCGGACTCTACCCTGACGGCGGCAGCGCAGTCGGGATTGAAGCAGTCGAAGGCGAAGGGGGCGCAGGCGGAGAAGTCGAGGACGCTCGAAGAAGCTTCGTCGTCGTCCGGAGTCAACTCTGCCGCCGTCGTCGCCCTGCGCCTGTACGAGGCCGGGTCCAGACCTGAAGCAACGCGCACAATTCCTATAAAACTTACGGCGAC
Organism: Linhomoeus sp. GSCO2_2; assembly: GCA_030248115.1. Classification (NCBI taxonomy): domain Eukaryota; kingdom Metazoa; phylum Nematoda; class Chromadorea; order Monhysterida; family Linhomoeidae; genus Linhomoeus; species Linhomoeus sp. GSCO2_2. The sequence goes on along the minus strand of JASAMZ010005801.1, from coordinate 44,437 downwards.
GACAGAGATCGGAGCAGCGAATCGGTGGCTACCGAGGCACTCGGCGACGCGGGCGGCGTCCGTCTCCTCGATTGGCTCCAGCAGTCGACTGACGACCGGGTGGATCTGCTGACTCAGATAGTAGTGGATGTCTGAATGAAGAAACGGTACTCCGCGACCAATACTCATTCAGTCCCGAGACTGTGCAGTCGCCTCGCACCTATCTTCAACTCGTCGGGACGCGCCTTCAGCTCGTAAGGGTGGTAGGCCCTCTGGGTGGCCGACCGATCGGTGCCGTCCTGATAACGGGTGTCAAATGCTTAGGCGTCAGTCATCGCACAACAGAGAGTTCAATCAAAGCGTAGGGAAATGGAAGCCACCTCGCAGACGAGGTAGGGCACGACGTCTCCTTGCTTGAAGGTCAGTTGGCCGGCGGCGTTGACGCGCAGCGCCACGGCCACGTGCGCCTGCGAGTTCTTGTCCGGATACTGGGCGGGCGCACGCGTCAGCTGCTGAAAGAGGAGTGCCAGACTATAGTATGACAACAATGAGGGAGGCAAAGGAAGAGGCGCTACAAACGGGTGGAAGCGCACCTTCGTGATGACGAACTTGTCGTGCTCTACGTCGCCGGCGCGCAGTCTGTCGGCCAGCTCCGAGAGGTAGGCGTGGACGGCGGCGACCCTCTCCTCGCGCTGCTGCTGCTGCTCCCCCTCCCTTTCTCCCAGGATCTCGTCGATTACGCGCCTCAAAGACAGAGGCGTCTTTTCTGTCAACCACACGTCGTCTGTTAGTGCTGTGTCCACTCACTCGCCGGCCTCCTTGGCCAGTGTGGACCAGTCGCGACGGACGATGTCGAGACCTTTCATCTCGCGACGCAGCTTCGGCTTCTCCTGTGGCGCTGAAATGTCTCTCTGTTGTTATTGTTACATTCGCGGGCTGAGGCAACAAACACCAAGCAAGCAACGAAATCGCCTCCAACAAAGCAGCGGAAGCATCGAGCGCTACCGTGGAAGTTGTCGACGGCGAGACCGGCGTACTTCTTCTTCTTGAGCAGCAGCAGGCGCTTGTAGACGCCGTCGATGTCCAGCTCGAGAAGGCGGTACAGCTTGTTGACCGCTCCCTTCACCTGAACTGACAACTTACGCGCTCTACTGGCGTACCCATCTGAGCTGCTCGGCGCGGATTTACTCTGCATTTGCACTCCTTTCTGCCACATTAGCACTTCAACCGACGACGCGTAGGTTACAGTCGCCAATCACCTACATAGATCACTGTCCACTCACATAAGCTAGAGATGGCACCCGTCCCGCTTCCACACTAGCAACTGTGCGAAAGAATGCGTACCCTGCTGTAGTGTGCGCGTGCGTTACGGCACCTTGTTCCCCAGGGCGAGGACGTCGTCGAGGCAACGTGTGCAGGTGTCGATCATGATGGAGTCAGTGTCGCCGTAGATCACCGACAGTCCCAGTCTCTCCACCAGCTCCTTCGTGTGCATCAGGATCTGCCAATGGGCACACTCTCTGAGACTACTGAACTCGCAATTTACTCTATGCTTACAACGACGCAGGTGCGCTTCTGAGTATTGATTTGGCAATTTACTGTAAGTACCAACACGATCGGTTGCGTAGGTACATACCTCTCTGCCCTTGTAGGTGACGAGGGCGGCTAGCGGCTTGGCGTAGAAGCGCGAGTTGGCGAAGCCCAAGCAGCCGTACATGCTGTTGGCCGTCAGCTTCAGCGCCAGCTGACGAATGTTGTACTGCAAAGAGGACGAGAGATATAGAGTTAACCATACCGCATACACTACAGTACACTTCCAATACACTACAGTATACCTGGCTGGCCAGCTCTCGACTGAGACGGGGCTGCTTGAGCAGCTTCTTGACCTCGCGACGGGACTCGACCAGCTTACGGATCTCCACTGGGAGAATGCCCTCGCTTGCCGACGTCGACGGCAGATTAGGAATGAATGAGGACGACTGCGCTTCCTCGGGGCGCTGCTGAAGCGGCGACGGACGCAAGGAAGTCGATCAATACTTCTGTCGACTCAGAGGCGCTCTCACCGATTCAGCGTCGGCGTCCTTATGGTGGGGGCGTCCGAGGTCGACGGTGGTGAAGCAGATGTTGTACTCCTGGATGATGCTGGGGTAGAGACTGTTGAAGTCCAGCAGCAGAATGTACGTGTCGTACAGGCCTGCAATGGGCAAAATGTATTTCAGGAAAGTTCCCCCCTGCTGGGGGGTAAGGACAGGTGAACTTGTTCGTCCTTATGAAGACTGATGATGAACAGGCTGTGTATCTCAGATGACTTCGGGCCCTCTACTACACGGACAAATTCAGCGTGCTCTGTTCACGCGCACGAAGCTTGTCACGTACGCACAACGTACATGCGGCAAACGCACTCTACCACTATCAACACACGTGTGTGGCTTCAGTGCCTGCCACCGCATCTCACACAACACAATGTCCGCACTCAGTGCAACGTACGCAAGGGTGACGGACCCCATGGCTGACTCCCACTTTGACCGCGCAGCCATGCACGCAAGTAGATGGCTTCACCTGCTAACAAAGCTTCTGGAGGTATTAACGTTGGTAAATGCACATTCTGCTGCACTACTGCTGGGTAAGCGATTTGCTTGCAGTAAGTACACAAACGACAAACACAGAGACTTATAATTTAGTGAGAGTTGGGCACCCATACACAGAGCACGCTGAATTTGTCCGTGTAGTAGAGGGCCCGAAGTCATCTGAGATACACAGCCTGTTCATCATCAGTCTTCATAAGGACGAACAAATTCACCTGTCCTTACCCCCCAGCAGGGGAGAACTTTCCTGAAATACACACCCTGTCCATGTCCACAGAGTGGACATCTTCAGGGGGGGGGGGGCATAGAGCAGGTTTGCTGAGAGGTGACATAGACAGGTCTGCTTTGAAAGGATTGCTGTTGTAGGTGTGGGGACACGGACAGGCCTAGCCACAGGAGGTTGGATGCACGCACAGACAGGTCTGGCCACAGGAGGTTGGATGCACAGGCAGGTATGGCCTCAGGAGGTTGGATGCACAGACAGGTCTGGCCACCGGAGGTTGGATGCACAGACAGCAATAGACTATACGAATTACGATTTCGTCATAACGTCATTCTGTCACCCACCACCCTTCTGGAGTCCACCCACAACACCTCCAATACATATCACCACTCTACAGTTCATTTCGATATTGACTATACGAATTTACGATTTCGTCATAATGCCGTTCCGTCACCCACCACCCTTCTAGAGTCCACTCTCAACACCTCCAATACATATCACCACTCCACAGTTCATTTCGACATCGACTATACAATTTTTACGGCTTCGTCATAATGTCATACTGTACTGGTTCCAACCTTTGGGCATCCATATCTCAAGAACCAAACAACCTAGGAAGATGAAATGTTCTACACATTTATTCACCCTATGGTGGTCTAGACCGGATCACTTTGACTGGCGCCCCAGCCTGCACCATTAGAGCTCGGCGTAAGTGAGCCGAGATCCGCGCGTGTACCAGTTTCAACTTTTGGGCATCCATATCTCAAGAACCAAACAACCTAGAAAGATGAAATGTTTTACACATTTATTCACCCTATGGTGGTCTAGACCGGATCACTTTGATTGGCGCCGCAGCCTGCACCATTAGAGCTCGGCGTAAGTGAGCCGAGATCCGCGCGCGTACCGGTTTCAACTTTTGGGCATCCATATCTCAAGAACCAAACAACCTAGGAAGATGAAATGTTTTACATATTTATTTACCCTATGGTGGTCTAGACCGGATCACTTTGATTGGCGCCCCAGCCTGCACCATTAGAGCTCGGCGTAAGTGAGCCGAGATCTGCGCGCATACCGGTTTCAACTTTTGGGCATCCATATCTCAAGAACCAAACAACCTAGGAAGATGAAATGTTTTACACATTTATTCACCCTATGGTGGTCTAGACCGGATCACTTCGATTGGCGCCCCAGCATGCACCACTAGAGCTCGGCCGTATTGAGTGGGACTTCGCCAAAATTTCGGCCATTTTTTTGATCGGGGCCTACGACCGCAATACTTAACCGATCTCTGTGATTTTTTAATACAATAAATGCGGTTAGTGGGCGGTTCGAACGAGCCATCAACCGCTCTCCTATCTACTACCGTTCCCGAGAACAAGGCCTAAAACATGGATATGTGAAGAAGATCGCTGAATTTTTCGACAGTTTTTGTTTAATATCTCGGGAACCACTCAACCGATCTGGCTGAAATTTTAGCACAATACTTCTTGTTACTATGAACATCTATGGTGAAAATTTCAGCCCGATCGGTTAAGTATACCTATATGACGTAGTACTAACCCCTAGTCCCCGGGGGCGCACTGGCCCCCGGCCGAACAAATTGGGTTGAGCGCTGACGCGCTCAACCCGATGTAGCCGGTATTCGGTTCTGCGTGCTCACTGCATGTTGCAACATTGTTGCTTGATGTGCGTCCGTTCACATGGCCAGACTAGTCACGTGAAAACATGTGGCATAGGCATACGCAGAGCCACGGAATCTAAACGCATCTGTAACTTCCGAGGTACATGTCTCACCCTTTATGGGGTCGAGAACGAGTCCGCCCGTGTAAGCCGTCTTCTTCTTCGCTTCAGTCTGGTTGGCGTCGTCGCCGCCGCGCTGCTTCTATAGAAAGCACGCAAACATTATGTATGTCACGGGAAAGTGGCGTAATGACTTCCTTCCAATCAACCCAACCCTGCCGACGCCCCTGCTCTTCTCAGGGCAGACGTATCCGGCCTCGTGGAAGGCGTGCATCAGCAGGTACTCGTTGCGCTCAGACCTGCCGCCCAGGGTCGTGCGCGACTGAAGCAGTAGACGAATGAGACGTGAGTGACCTCGCTCTAGCCGGTCAGTCCCCAACCCACCAAGATGCCTCCGCAGATCTGTGTGATCTGCACGAAGAGAGGCAGGGCGGACAGCTTGGCGAATAGGCGGAAAACGAAGTCCGAGTCGGCCACCATCCAGTTCATGAGACGAACGAGGCGCTCGCTGCTCCTGCAACGGCGCAGCTTCAGCCCACTAGCGCGATTACACGGCTACAGGAAGTCGCAGCGGGGCGCGCGCACCCGTAGGAAGCGAGGACGTCGTCGGGAAGCATCTCCTGCCTGTCGGCGGCGTCCAAGAGCTGTCCCACAAGGGAGCTGAGGTCGTAGCTCCTCGAGCGAATCAGCTCGGCGGCGGCGACGCGGCAGTCGGCCACGATGCGCCCCGCGTGCAGGCCTACCTGCGCCGACTTGTGGTGCTGAATGTATTGTTCGAATTGGCATGATACAGGGTGGGCCAATTAAGTGTTCCCGATTCTATTTGGCTATAACTCAGTCGTTTTAAAACGAATCTTTCTGAAATTTTGACATGACAGAGAAACACCTTTGAAATTTTATTCTGACCAAAAATTGTAACAATCTGCGCAGTAAATCACCAGCTGCAGCCATTTTTTGTGAAAATGGTCAAGTTTCAATGGTCTTGTCCCTTGATAGCCCGTTTCGCAGGACAAACACGAACAAGTCTGCTATGAAAACTCAGAGCACATTTGAACTCTTAGTTTTTATCAAATGATGGCCCAGAAAGCAGAAAATGTCGTTTGCTGTCGCTGTAAAGCTGAAATGCGCAACGCGTTTTGAATGGACAAGGATAGCCCAACATGCACTGGCCGATGCGCTCGCCACACTTCACGCACTTCTGTGGGACTTTGTGTGCTCCAATGTGAACGGAGCGTAGCCGACGGACATTCAAGATCTTAAACTTCGTATCGCTCACAGTTTGAGCAAAATCACGGTCGAAATGGGCCTAAAAACCAGCTGTTGTACCATGAGCGCTACCATAAGGTGGTAGAAATAGACGTCGGTCACGAAAAAGTGGGTAATTAACGTACGAAGCGATTGAATTCGCCAAAAATTGGTCAGAAAAAATTCTAAAGGTGTGTCTATGTTGTGTTAAAATTTCAGAAGGATTCGTTTTTAAACGGCTGAGTTATAACCAAATAGAATCGGGAACACTTAATTGGCCCACCCTGTATAGTGACGCAGTGAGGTACGAAGCTGCATCGTTTGGCGCACCGTGAACTTAGGCATGACGGACTGCTGCCTGAGCCGTCCAATGCGCGACCACTGAGGCACCTTGAGGGCCGACAGCCGGTGGAGTAGCACCTCCAGGTCTTCGCTGGCGATGTCGTGACCCTGGATGACGAAACAACAAACACCATTTCGCGCCATCTGAGCGACATACGACATGATGAAGTTTGCGCATGCATACAGGACCTCAAAACCCTTTGCCATATCGCGTGCATTTCATTACACTAACCAGAAGGAAATCGGGATCGTATTGCTGTAGTTTGGCCAGCAGAACGGCCAGAAGCGCCTTCTCGCTACTCTCCACGCGCACGGCCTGGCCGCGCCCCAGACGCAGTGACTTTAGCGTGTCCCGCACGTCGAACGGCAGCACCGCCGACGGGTGCTTCGTGACCACTGGAAGGGAACGTGCACTCAGGATGCGCCAGGTACAGATGACACAAAATAGTTTCATCGCGCCTACCGACTAGACGTTCCAGATCGCCGTTCGCCGCCGCTTCGCCTTTGCCCGCGTCCAGTGAGAACTTCTGCTGCACCGACAGGCAGGCGCCCACGATCTATGAGAAGAGAGGGTAGACCGTGTCCTTGCGAAGGGAGGCCGAGGGTGCAAGACAAAGCGTGCACCGATCTGCCGTTCTGCTCCGTGGGCACCGAGAGCAGTCTGAGGGAGGCGGCGACGAAAAGAGGCGGCCGCTCCGGGACGCCCAACTCGGCGTTCTCTTCAGAGGAGGAAGCGTCGAGTCTGGAGAGCAGTCGGTCGCTCTCCAGCACCACCTCGAACTGGCACCACGACTGCTGCGCAGACTTTGACACAGGCACCACTGCAAAGAGAAACGAAGACGTCAACTGGCTCAAAAGAAGGCATCCAACGACGGAGAACAGACCCGACTCGCGAACGAGCAGCCAGCCGGGGCCTCGCAGTCGCTTCTCCAAGAGGAAGCACTCGAGCCTGCAATTCGCAGGGGTCGATTTTCCTTCAAGCACAGTGGTACGGTATACCAAGACAACAATTGTCACACAGCGACAGAGAGTCACACAATACTGTAGCCAGAGGCGCGAACTCACGACGAAGAGTGGCAGCCGAAGACGCGCGAGAAGGTCTCGCCTCCCTCTCCTCCCACTGAGGCCGAGAGATCGCCGCCGGCCGTTCGCGGCTTGTAGCGTACCTCCAAGCAGTCCGCCTCCGCGGGAAGCGCCTCGACGGCGGCGTCGAAGCAGAACTTCTTCCGGCTCTCCTGACAAAGCGGCAAAGCCGCTGAATTTGTTGGCCTAAGCAAACCAAACGGGTCGGGATACGGTACCTTGACTCGAAACTCGGCGCATCCGGCGAACAGCTCCTTCACTTCGTTGTAGACGTCCATAGTCGACACCTCCTCCCCAGTGGGGTTGCCGTTGACCATACGCTACAAAAAGGCACGCCAGTTTCTCATTGATTTACGGACAGAAGTGCGGACGCAAGGCGAGAAGCAGCAGCACCTGCTCTCGGGGCAGGAAGTAGACGATCTTCTCCACGTTGCGCACTACCACGCAGCAGCTGGCCCACTGGCCCGCCGTCGTCTTCGCCCGTCCGAACAGGTACACGGTGCCTGCAAGCACAACGGTGCGACGACAGGCGACGACAACGCAAAGAAGTCCTGGGTGTGCACGAAAGCCCTTTTCATTTGTCCTTGCGGTGGTTGCGTAGTCAGTGCCATGAGGCAGCACAAAAGACAACCAAACCAGCAGTCTTCTCCGCTGGCTTGTTTATGGATACGCGAAGCTTACTAGGAAACAAATAGTGCATCTTCTACGACGCATGCTGACGGTAACACAAAAGGCGACACAGGCGAGATTCAGCAGGTAGAGAGCCGAATAGAAGCCGGCTCATGCGACGGTTTTCCTGTTTGCGTTGAGCCCTCTGCGCTTGAGACAGACCGAGTGCCTTACGCCTGTTTCACCCGCGCAAGAATGGCGGTTTTACCGTTTGAACAGTTAAAATAAGTTAGGTAATCGAAACTGACACTTCGAGTGAATACTGTGGCTGAAACTGAAACGGAAACTTGCTAAACAGTTTCCGTTATTTAACAACCGAATTTCACAAAAGCAGTAAAAGCTTGCCTGATTTCAACAACATCTCAAGCAAATGTTGCTGACTAAGCTAGGGGTTTGGTCATATTTAGGTATGAAGGTAAAGTGACTAATGATGTACTATGTAGGTAGGATTACTCTAGGATTCAAACGATGTCAACATGTGTGCACGACTTATATAATCAGTTGCGGCAATTTGGACTTTCATAACTGAAACTTGGTAGCAGTTAAAAAACAGAAACTTAGAACATACACACCCAACTAATCATAAAAGTAGATGTGAAACTAATTCAGCGCCATAATTTCAGCTAAAGTTGACACTGAAATACGTTTGTATTGGTCACCTAATATGTTGCTCCCGTTGTTTTTTGTTTCAAGTTCACTTCGTTGCTTGATAAAACAGGCGCCTGTCACTCTTCTTATAGCTATCAAATTTTCGCCATTGTTCCAGTTCTGTCATAACCGTAACAGCAGCGACAAAGGTCTAAACATTTCAACAAATCTGTTCCAGTTTAATCCCTAAATAGTCGCAGTTAGGCTTCCGCTGATACAATCGCACGACGACAGTCGCGACTTGCTGACGTGTTTTCAATCCTAAAATTCATACCATATTGAAGCACGAAGCTGAAAACTCGCGCACAACAGGTATACTGTCAACGAAGCGACAAAAGCTCCAGCGAACAAGGCAAACGCTCGCAGGTACGGCCTAGAAAGGAACAGGTACTGTATGCATGGCTATTGATACTGCAGCAGTTGATGACAGTATGAAGCGCGGTTGGGTCTGAACGGTGCTCGAAAATCTGAATGAGTGCCCCCAAAATCTGAACGAGTGCCCCCAAATTCTGAATGAGTGCCCCAAAAAACTGAACGAGTGCCCCAAATTCTGAATGAGTGCCCCCAAAATCTGAATAAGTGCCCCCAAATTCTGAATGAGTGCCCCCAAAATCTGAACGAGGTGTGTTACCAAATTCTGAATGAGTGCCCCCAAAATCTGAACGAGTGCCCCCAAATTCTGAATGAGTGCCCCCAAAAATGTGAAATCCAAGAATGCCCCCAAATTCTGAATGAGTGACCCCAAAATCTGAACGAGTGCCCCCAAATTCTGAATGAGTGCCCCCAAACAAGCTGTTTTAAAAAAGTTGAGTTGTTTTATTGATACAGAGTGGTTCGTGAGTCTTTCAAAGTGGAAGAAGTAAAAGAGTGGATACTTTTGTAAATCTGTTTCGAAGCCTTTCCGATATGACGCGCGCCCGCCCGGAGTCCCACTGTTCATGCGCTACTTCTGACACGCTCCTTTCTGAGAGGTTCTTGCATGGCAACATTGGGATCACCCGGGATTAATTTTTTGAGCAAGACACACGCATATCTGAGCGGTTGTTGCAAGGCAACATTGGGATCGCCCGGGATTAATTTTTTTAGCAGACAAAGTTGTTCGTAAGACAAGGGTTTAACAAGCTGTTTTAAAAAAGTTGAGTTGTTTTATTAATACAGAGTGGTTTGTGAGTGTTTTAAAGTGGAAGAGTAAAAGAGTGGATACTTATGTAAAGTATTTCGAAGCCTTTCCGATATGACGCGCGCCAGCCCGGAGTCCACTACTCATGCGCTACTTCTGACACGCTCCTTTCTGAGGGGTTCTTGCAGGGCAACATTGGGATCGCCCGGGATTAATTTTTTGAGCAAGACACACGCATTTCCGAGCGGTTGTTGCAAGGCAACATTGCGATCGCCCGGGATTAATTTTTTTAGCAGACAAAGTTGTTCGTAAGACAAGGGTTTAAAAAAACAAAAGTATTTCTTTAGGAATGACCGTTCAACAACTGCCTCCACGCAAGCTTTCAAACGGTCGAACGAATGCCGCTCTACAATGTAAGACGAGCCCGTCAGGCCCATTTTGCTGTTTGAACCTTTGGGTTACTGTAGCTCGCGATATTCAAACTTTTGAGCTTCGACCAATAGAAGAAGAAGTGATCAGTAGTGATGGCAACCGAAAACTGGGTAAGTACTTACCCAGTTTTACCCAGTTTATTTTAACTGGGTATACCCAGTTTTTACCTACCCAGTTTCGTTTCAGCGTACCCAGTTTTACCCAGTTTTACTTTTACCCAGTTGTTTTGCTGCGTACCTAAGCAGTTTCGGCTAGAAAACTGGGTATACCGAGTTATTACCCAGTTTTTACCCAGTTAATAAACTGGGTAAACTGGATTGATACCGTATTTTGCAATCCTGCCACTGACAAATTTGCCTATTATCCATTTATGAGGCGGTTGTTGAACGGTCATTCCTAAAAAAATATTTTGTTTTAAACCCTTGTCTTACGAACAACTTTGTCTGCTAAAAAAATTAATCCCGGGCGATCGCAATGTTGCTTTTACCTGCGACAACCGCTCAGAAATGCGTGTGTCTTGCTCAAAAAATTAATACCGGGCGATCCCAATGTCCCTAAGAACCCCTCAGAAAGGAGCGTGTCAGAAGTAGCGCATGAGTAGTGGACTACGGGCGGGCGCGCGTCATATAGGAAAGGCTTCGAAATACTTTACATAAGTATCCACTCTTTTCTTCCACTTTAAAACACTCACAAACCACTCTGTATTAATAAAACAACTCAACTTTTTTAAAACAGCTTGTTAAACCCTTGTCTTACGAACAACTTTGTCTGCTAAAAAAATTAATCCCGGGCGATCCCAATGTTGCCTTGCAACAACCGCTCAGAAATGCGTGTGCCTTGATCAAAAAATTAATCCCGGGCGATCCCAATGTTGCCATGCAAGAACCTCTCAGAAAGGAGCGTGTCAGAAGTAGCGCATGAACAGTGGACTCCGGGCGGGCGCGCGTCATATCGGAAAGGCTTCGAAATACTTTACAAAAGTATCCACTCTTTTACTCTTCCACTTTAAAAGACTCACGAACCACTCTGTATCAATAAAACAACTCAACTTTTTTAAAACAGCTTGTTTGGGGCACTCATTCAGAATTTGGGGGCACTCATTCAGAACTTGGGGGCACTCTTTCAGAATTTGGGTGCACTCGTTCAGATTTTGGGGGCACTCATTCAGAATTTGGGGGCACTCGTTCAGATTTTGGGGGCACTCATTCAGAATTTGGGGCACTCGTTCAGATTTTGGGGGCACTCATTCAGAATTTGGGGGCACTTATTCGGATTTTGGGGGCACTCATTCAGAACTTGGGGGCACTCGTTCAGATTTTGGGGACACTCGTTTAGAATTTGGGGGCACTCGTTCAGATTTTGGGGAACTCGTTCAGATTTTCGAGCACTCGTTCAGACCCAACCGCGCTGCATACTGTCATCAACTGCTGCAGTATCAATAGTCATGCATACAGTACCTGTTCCTTTCTAGGCCGTACCTGCGAGCGTTTGCCTTGTTCGCTGGAGCTTTTGTCGCTTCGTTGACAGTATACCTGTTGTGCGCGAGTTTTCAGCTTCGTGCTTCAATATGGATGAGTTTAGGATTGAAAACACGTCAGCAAGTCGCGACTGTCGTCGTGCGATTGTATCAGGTGGGCAAGCCTAACTGCGACTATTTAGCGCTAAACTGTAACAGTATTTTGTCGAAATGTTTAGACCCTTGTTGTTGCCTCGCTCTACGGTTACCAGATAATGACAACCGTGAGAATTCGACAGGCTATAAGAAAGAGTGAACAGGCGCCTGTTTCACGAAGCAAACGCAGCGCAAACTCGAAGAGAAAACAAATGGTACGTACATATCAGGGTGACCAATAGAAACGTATTTTAGTGTCAATTTTAGCCGAAATTATGGTGCTGGCCGAGTTTCAGTTCTACTTTCACCATCAGTCGCGTGGTATGTTCTGAGCTTCGGTTTCGTAACTGGAACTGAGTTTCAGTTATGAAAGTCCAAATTGCCGCAACTGATTATATAAGTCGTGCACACATGTTGACATCGTTTGAATCCTAGAGTAATCCTACCTACATAGTACATCATTAGTCACTTTACCTTCATACCTAAATATGACCAAACCCTAGCTTAGTAGCAACATTTGCTTGAGATGTTGTTGAAATAGGCAAGCTTTTACTGCTTTTGTGAAATTTGGTTGTCAAATAACGGAAACTGTTTAGCAAGTTTCCGTTTCAGTTTCAGCCACAGTATTCATCGAAGTGTCAGTTTCGATTACCTAACTTATTTTAACTGTTCAAACGGTAAAACCGCCATGCGGTGTGTGAAACAGGCGTAAGGCACTCGGTCTATCTCAAGCGCAGAGGGCTCAACGCAAACAGGAAAACCGTCGCATGAGCCGGCTTTTGATTGGCTCTCTACTGCTGAATCTCGCCTGTGTCGCCTTCGTGTTACTGGACGCTGTGTTCGAGGCGACACTGCAGGTCGCAGATTTCTTTATTTGCCTTACAATAGAGATTCGGTATAACAAGTCACACTATGCCATGCTATGTGTACATCATAAATGTTGCATGAGAAAACATGAAATTTCCACAACGTACAGGGTGGCGAACCGAAAACGTACCAACTTTGTTGACGTATACATATCTCTTGCGTGCGTTGACCGATTTAGTTGAAACTTTCAGCGATTGCAGTACATAGTAAGCTGGCTTAGGAATGTGCAACGTTTCGCTAGGTTAAAGAGCTGAATCTGACGCGGATCTTCGACACTTCACATAACACTTCACGTCAGCTAAGTCATCTCAAACTTACCGCTACTTTTAGATCGCACTCGCAATCTTTGGTTCCACTCCCGGCTATCTCTACAACGTGGGAGCTGCTTTGGGCAGAATCAAGTTGCCACTGGTCGACCTAAATGGTTCCTGCGCCATAGTTTGCCATGTGGTCTTTTCAAAGAGCTTCAGACTGGAATTCGTGGCTATGATAGCCAACTTACCAGGCTGTCAGAAGTGTCACCACGATGAGAATAGTGCTTCAGTGGGTGCTGGCGGCACGTTGAGTTAGTGGGGAATGTCTGACTTGCACAAAACCACACAGTATTTTTGCATTTTCGTGATTCCGTGTGTTATCGTAGTTTGAATAAATAGGTACATAGCCGCCAAACAGTGTAATGGAAGAGCTCGAGGTGAACAGACGCAGGCACAGCAATTCGGTTCAGTCAAATTCATCCTCGTCTTTCTACAGGGTGTCTCACGGTTGATGCCTACTGTTTGTCGGTGAATAACTTTTGCTGTAGTTAACCGATCGAGGTGATTTTTGGCCATTTTGGAGAAGACGCTTTAGCTTAAATGTACGCGAAATTTTATGAAGATCAGTGAACCGTTCGTGAGATACGGCTGCGTAAATCGTCAACTTAGATTCACCCAAAGTTGCGCTATTGGCCTTCTTCGGCTCTTGCTGTGCAAATTGATCGGCATTGTTCCAGCGCTACTCTTCACCAGTATAACCGATTCCAGTGATCTTTTCAGATAACAGTGTACACATGAGGGCCCAACAGTGTGCAAAATGTGAACTCAATCGGGTCTGCAGAATTCGGCAGGGAGCGTTTTAATTGCGCTTTCTCACGATTCCCATATGCGCGGCCGTATCTCACGAACGGCTCCACTGATGTTCGTAAAATTTCGCACACGCACAAGCTAAAGAATCTTCTCCAAAATGGCCAAAATTCACCCCGATTGGTTAACTACAGCAAAAGTTATTCACCGACAAACAGTAGGCATCAACCGTGGGACACCCTGTGCATAGACCCAGGCAGTCTCCTAGAATCTTTTAAGATAGCAAGATCAATGAGTGAACGACGATTGAAAAGAACATTTTGCGGAAGGTCTCGTTGAGAAGTAGAAAACAATGACCGATTGAGCAGTGACATTGTGAGTGAACAGTCTGCAATACTCAACAACCAGCTACAAACATGTACTGTGGATTGTCTTCAATCATTTTGACGGTTCACTTAGCTACGTACATTCACACGTTTCCTTGAAAAGAGTGGTCATGAGTTTTACTGCACTAGCACGATGAAAGAGAGAAGAAGAAGCTGCAAGAATCGGCTAGAGAGGCTGCAACAGTGCAGAGGTCAAACGATATCACGACATCGGTAAAACGTATGGAGCGCCATTGCCTACATAAATTGTACAGTGGCATCCCCAAACACAGTTCTCAAACCAAGTACCGTATCCCAATCAGCATCCCCCAGAGGTCTCCCAGCAGAACTGCGAGCAGTTGCATCCCTGAGGCTTGTCGCACTTCTTCAAGAACAGGCCCTTGACGCGGCACAGCCACCACTTGCCGCACTCCACGGTGCAGTGAGGGTCCAAGTTGCGGGCAGAGATCTCGTCGTCTTGGGCCAAGACCAGTGACTGCAGATGCTTCAGATGACCAGTCATGGGGTTTTCAGGGATGGCGGTCTCTGGGACCTGGAGAGGGTGTGTGGAAAGGCGGGACGTCAACGTGAGTAGTTCAATACCCCCCATCCCTTTCCTCCCCCCTCCCCCATTTAACCTCGCTTAAGGAAGAGAGAGCATGAAGTGTATGTAGAAGTGAAAGCTAGACAAGGCAAGAGCTTTTGGGAATATTGGGAATTTCCTTAGAAAAGTTTTTTCGCCGCCCCCCAGGGTGGCGAGTATATATACGGACGCTAATGTTTGTTTGTGTGTGTGTGTCCGTGTGTCCGGAACAACTAAACATGACGGTTAGTGCCACCCTATGGAGTCGAATGCGCTGAGTAACGCGCCGTTGTCCGTTTCTGTTGCTAATTTCGCTATTTCGAGATATTTACAATTAAAATACGAAAATGTCAAAAATGGCACTTTTATTTACAACTCGTATCGAGAAAGTTTTTGCTGAAATGGAAAGGGCATAAGACGTGATGAATTTGTGACATAGTTTCCGATTTTGGAATTCACGAAATTAGGGATATTTTCAAGGTTTTTGTCAAAATTCCCAAATTTCGACAAATTCAAACAGCTTAACTTTCAAAACTTCTTTGCACGGATGCATCGAGCATAGTCTGCCAAGTATTTAGCAAATAGTTTCAGCGAATATAATTAACGGAATTTAGGATATTTTTAAGGATTTTGTCAAAATCCACGAATTTCGACGATTTCAAACAGCTTAAATTTCAAAATTTCTTTTCACGGATGTGTCGAGCATAGTCTGCCAAGTATTTATCAAATAGTTTCAGATTTATAATTAACGTAATTAGGGGTATTTTCAAGGTTTTTTTTCAAAATTCTCAAATATTGACAAATTCAAACAGCTTAAATTTCAAAACTTCTTTGCACGGATGTATCGAGCATAGTCTGCCAAGCATTTAGCAAATAGTTTCAGCGAATATAATTAACGAAATTTAGGATATTATTAAGGAATTTGTTAAAATCCACAAATTTCGACTATTTCAAACAGCTTAAATTTCAAAATTTTTTCACGGATGTGTCGAGCATAATCTGCCAAGTATTTATCAAATAGTTTCAGATTTTATAATTAACGAAATTAGGGATATTTTCGAGGGTATTGTCAAAATTCCCAAATTTCGACAATATCAAACGGCTTAAATTTCATATTTTCTTTACATGGTTGTGTCGGGCATAGGCTGCCAAGTATTTAGCAACTCGTTCTAGATTTTATAATTAACGAAGTTTGGGATATTTTCACGGTTTTTGTCAAAATTCCCAAATTACGACAATTTCAAAGAGCTTAAATTTCACAATTTCTTTGCGTTGATGCATTGGGCACAGTCTGTCAAGTATTTAGCAAACAGTTTCTGGTTTTATAACTAAAGAATTTGGGTATATTTTAAGGTTTTTGTCAAATTGCAAAATTTCGACAATTTTAAGCAGCTTAAGTTTTAAAATATCTTTGTGTGGATGCATCGGGCTCTAAGCCCAAAAGGATAGGGCGTCGTCCCATTTATACCCTTTTCAATAGGGCGTCGTTCCATTTATACCCTTTTCAATAGGGCGTCGTCCCATTTGTACCCTTTTCAATAGGGCGTCGTCCCATTTAGACGCTTCTATTGCACTGTGTGCCTGCGGCGAATTTCTCTGATCCATTTATGGATCAGTTGCCACAATTATAAGCGCAAAGTGTTCCTGCGGCGAATCTTCTGATCCATTTGTGGATCAGGTATCACGAACAAATCCAAGACCAATTGCGGCGATACCCCACCAGATTGTCGACCAAATGTCTAGCGGCACTTCACTATCCAGTGCACATCATCGCGCACACGCTCTCAAGTTTACACTGATGCCAACGTGGTGCCACAATTTTTACGCAAAGCTTGTTGAACGGCCGATTTCGCTCAAATTTGAGTGGTATACTTGGCCAGAATCGACAAAGGTACACTACAACAGCAATGCATTACATTCCTGGATCTCATCCCTAATTCCACTTAGTGTGCCTTCAGTCACACTACTCGCCTGAAATTCGGCTTCAGGGGCTTGTGCAGGCTCCACTGCAGCAGCAGCGTTGCTCAAAGGACTGGCGGCGCCGAGGGCGACGACGGCGAGAAGCGAGCCCAGCAGAAGACCCACAGGCGTCATGGCTGCTGCATTTACACACAGTGAGGATTACTGTAATGTTAGAATTTGAAATCGTTTGGCCAGGGTTGCTTTAATCCTTCAATACGCCCCTATCCTTATTTATTCTCGGTCATGCAAAGCATGCAGCGAAAATGGTTAAGAGTGTTGGAGAGGATTATTGGAGCCCTTTCAGTTACCTAGCAACCGTAAACCCTCCAATAAACGCTCTCTCTTCTAGCTATTACAGTACTGCAAATTTCGCATTGTGACCTCTGCATGCTCTACCAGCACGCGGTACCTACGACTACCATATAACAGCCTACCATACAACCAACAATTTCGTTAGTCTTACCTTAGCAGTATTTCCTTTCTAGGCAGAGGGTTGAATTGGGTGGAGTTAATAGTCGAGTAAGTTTGGGTTTTAATTCTGTCCGGTTCAGTGCCGTCTTTTATAGACGTCGAAGTTATCATATTGATAAACGGTTTTGCCGATTTAGCAAGCGCTACGTTGCTTCGCGTGCGCTTGAGTAAGCACTCGCTTTGTGTTGTGTCTAAGTTTTGTCGAAGAAGGCAGTTGTCTGATAGTGAGTCAGCACTAATAGCGCTTTTCGAACAGTTATCGCTTGGCGCAGCAGTTTTGCTTGCGTTTAGCGAAGTGTGACGGAGGTAAACATGAACCGAAGAGATTCAAAATTTCTAACAAGCAGCGTGGTGCTTGTCAATGTACCCGACCATTTCGAACACATTGCAGATTGAACTGAACGACTAATCTAGTCGTGATAACATTTGACGCAAATCTTGACAAAGGAAAGGGTTCTCGAAACTCAGTTACCACAGAGTATCATGATTGGTGATGGGGGGGGGGGGGGGGGGACGAATTCTGGCAGATGGGGTTTCACCACAAACACTCATTGAAAGCCTGTAGTGCCAAGCCAATACAGTGACAGTTGACAGGCAGGCAGCCGCACGGCTTGGTACCAGGAACTTCCCATCAAAGTGTCTGTCTGCATAATGCATCTAAAACATGCGCTGTGTGCATGCGCCTACGCAGTGTAATACCACTGCAAAAGGATGTCATGGAACGCAGTTCTGTCAAATGAATGCAGCGCTGTGTGGCGTGTGTGTGTGTGTGTGTGTAGTTTAACGTTTCGCGCACTTGTGCAGCGATTGGCAGTACGATATAGGTACATACATATAGATGCTAAAAGAATGGACGCACAGAATCGGCGCCACAACCATGATGATGTCATTGAAAGACTTGAAACGGAACACGCCGCTTCTCCAAAGGGAACTGAAGCAAATAGTAGCGGTATCTCTTCTGATAACAGAAGCTTTACTTGGCAACACGCGGCGACGTTCTTCGTCACTTACGTGAAGTGCTGTATTGTCAATTAGTAAATTAAAAGTCAAAGTTAAAATGCTTTATTCGACAAATTTTTCAGCTTCGCTTTATTTCACGCGTCTCGAAAGTCGATCAGCACCGTCAAAGTCAGTCTCAGGGATCAGTGGCTTCCAAGTGGATTTCTGTGCGCTTTGCAGAGCCCTCAAAATGAGAGCGAGTGCTTTAGAGTGGAGGTGTGTCAGTCTGTGAAAGAAGCGCCTAATTTGATTAAGGAAGTTGTAGTACTGAAGTTTGCGTTGCAGACCTCTCACCACATTTTCACCAGCAGAGCTTTGGCAAGCGACTTTTTGGGCGTTTTGGACTTCACGTATGAAAGTGAGCTAAATTATGTCGCAGTACTGTAGGCGAATGCTGTCATACCTACAGTACAATTGCAATTCAGTCACCTACGCCATTGGCCTGTTTGTCAGCGGATATCTTGCCGACAGGATTGAGCAGAGGCTAGTGTTGGCTTGGGGAATGTGGCTCACCGGATTTGGAGTAGGATTAATTTTTCTCAAACTCAAATCAAAGACCACTTCTTCAATTTCAAATTTTGACATTTAGACCTTCGTATTCGGCTACGTGACCGAGTACTTTCGCTTCTACCAAATTCCCTTCTACATGTTTGTCTGGGGAATGACAGGGTTTTTCCAGTCTGCAGGCTTCCCTGCATGCATCAGGTGGGCTTGTTGGGCGCGGTTTTTGGCGCGAATTTAAAAATTTGAATTTGTTGATTCAGTGTAATGGGCAATTGGTACAGCAGAAGAGTCAGGGGACTGACATTTGGCCTCTGGGCGACTTGTATCAACACAGGCAATATCGCAGGCGCTTGGTTAGGAGCCTGGTTTGTCCCCTTTGGATATGAGGTATCTCTTGAATTTTTGTGACTATTCTGTGTTAAGCTTAATAGAAATGAGACTGACCGGCATTTTCAGTATGTCTTCTTAGTCAACGGTGCCATAATGGTGTGTGGAGGGACAGTGGTACTATTTGGCTTGGTGTCCGCCCCTAGAGACATTGGTGAGCATTCAAACTTTCAAGCCTCTAGGCTACAGTAATCAGACTAGTGAAACAACAACCCATCAACCCATTCTACAGGCCTTCCAGCACCCGACGAAAGTGATAGTACAGACGACAATATGTCACGTTTTGCGAAGACGGTCACGAATAGACCCGAGCCTATTCGATTCTGGAAAGCCGTCTTTATGCGCGGAGTTATCCCGGTGTGAACTGTGAATCTTCCACTGTTACAGTAATCAAACTGGCTTTCTCTCTTACTTCATGTTCAGTGCTCCCTCGCGTTCTTCGGCATCAAATTGATCCACTACTGCTGTTTCTTCTGGCTGCCCTTCTATCTCAACAACCACTATGGTTGGCCGGAGGAGAGAGCGGACACTCTGTCAACCTGGTACGATTGGGGAGCCATGGCTTCAGCCATCGCCGTTGGCTACTTCACGGTAATGACGGCTAAAGCACGTCTTAGGCGTTAACTTAAACGTTTGCTTAGGCCTCAGCCTGTCCTAAGCGGGTACCTAGGTTAAGGCCTAAGTCCATTTAGGCCTACGTCTGTCCTTAGGCGTTGGCAACGCCTACATAAGTCTGTCTTGGACCTTTGGTTATGCCTACCAAGTCCGTCCCACATGCGTCTGTGCTAAACGTTTGCTTAGTCCTACGATAAGTCTAGCAAGTCTAAGCAACTTCACGCCAGTGCCCACTATTTGCAGGACCGCATGGACAGCAGGGTGCCTCTAATTTTCGCAATGATGGGCCTCTCCACATTCAGCATCTACGCCTACTCAAGTGGGTCTTGATCAGCTGTCGTTTTGTGTTATAAAGCATACACAATGTACCGTGTGAGGCAATGAGTTGCAATGTGTGCTGAAATGGTCTCAATTCGTACAACACACGCAATCGCACGCGTTCAGAATCCCCAAAGAACATGCTGATCAACGGGGCGCTAATGACTGTTGTGGGCTCGTTAGTGGGAGGTGCTAATGGCCTACTTTGCACAGCGGTGACGGCTGACATTGGAAGGAGAGTAGAAATTGACGGTAACCAGAATCATATCAGTGCGCTTTATGAGCATTTATAAACAGTGTAAGTAGTCAGGTCGCTTAGCTCAATCGTTAGTGCGTTGAACTGTTGTTAGAACTTTGAAGGCATCGCAAACTGCATTTCTGCAACATAAGTGATCTGAGGTTGAATTGTACGTGAGTCGTCTTATAACTCATGATATCAATTGCGATATACCGTATTCCCAAGCTTCTCAGGCAAAGGCGAGGCTCTGTCCACAGTCACTGGGATAATCGATGGCACGGGATCCGTTGGGGCGGCCATTGGTCAACTGTTGCTTCCTCTTATCATGAACGCTTTTGGATGGATGGCAGTCTTCCACATGTTCATCGTCATGGTAATTGTTGTTTGTAGCGTTAAATGCAAGTATGCGTGCGGGTTTGCAAACTGGCAAGCATCGCAGCGGCAATTTGTCATAACCTACTGTGAATCGGGATAAGTTCGGACGATTCGGACAGTAGTGCTTCGTCCAAACTCTTCTCAGGTCCAAATAAGCAACTTTACACACAATGTACATTGATTTTCGAACTCTGAGAGTCAGAATTTATTCGCGTCTGAATGGAGATGTCTCGCTCTAGTTCGAACGTTTCTCCGTCCGAACTTTTCCGATTTGCTGCACACCAGTCATCCTCTCTACTAATCGCGCGCTGTCTGTCAGTCTGTCTGTGTGTGTGTCTTTGAACACGATAACTCTCGACCGCGGCCAAGGATCCCAGACATCTATACATTTTCGGAACCGTCTTCGGACGGGGAACAACTTCTCCTATATGGCGTCGCTTAAATCGTCCGAAATTCGTGCGAAATTCCGAAAATATCGTCTGCGCAGCACATTTTTTCGCCGCGCCTCAGCGCGGCGAGGTGTATATGTCGCATCCGGACGGCGCAATCCTCCAGAATGTGCAATATTGCACGATTTGGAGGGGCGCCCCTCCAAACTGTACAATATGGCGCGTTCTGGAGGGCAGCCCCTCCAGAACGTGCAATCAGCCGCAAGAACGCTGAATTCGTTAACTTTTACGTATAATTCTTTTACAAGGAAGTTGTTTCCTTCCATATCAGGCTATGCTTAGGCTCGCCCTGCGCCCAGAGACGGATCACAAGAGTCTAGTCGGCGTCGCAGTCTGGCGGGTCGAAGCTTAGGCTTAACGCGACCGGTGACCGACTTCAGGGCGCGCGGAGCGCGCCCTGAAGTTGGTGGTCGCGCTAAGCCTCAGTTTTCGACCCGCCAGGCGCGACGTCGACAGAGTTTTAGTGCAAACTGTAAGTGGGATGAGCACTCCTCCATCAAATTCACCTCCTGCTCAGGCCTGCTGTGCCCCGCCGGCCAGACATTGCGCAGTTTGGAGGGGCCGCCCTCCAGAACGCGCCGTATTGCGTAGTCTGGAGGGAAACCCTCCAGATTGCGCAATCTGGCTGGATTGCGGAAAGTGGGTGCAACATATATATACGGATGACAATGTCTGTCTGTGTGTCTGTGTGTCTGTGTGTCTGTCCGTCGCACAAAAGTAAGATATGTGGCATATGTGGTCAAGTAGAGTCAAGGCCGCTGAGTACGGATCCGATGTCCGTTTCTGTTGCTAATTTCGCATTTTCGAGTTATTTACAATTAAAATATAAAAATGACAAAAATCGACTTTTTTGCCTGATGCGCTAGCGGCAAAATTTCTTCAGGAATGGAAAGAGCATAGACCGCGGATAATTTGTAACGCAAAAGAAATTTTTTGCAAATGTGGAATTTAGTAGAAATACGCGATTATTTGTCAAAATTTCGTAAATTGACAAAAATAGAACGTCATTTATTGACGAATGTGAGTGCAGAAATGGTAAGGCCGTATGTCAATAGGAATTTGTGACATAGTTCTGCAGTTTTAATAAATTGCAATTTCGAGATATTTTCAATTAAAATACGAATATGTCGAAAATCGACTTTTTCGTCTGATAAGCAAGAGGTGAAATTTCTTCAGAAATGGCAAGGACATTGCCAACGGATAATTTGTAACACAAAATAACATTTTTGCATATGCAGAATCCGGTAAAATACGCGATTATATGTCAAAATTTCATAAATCGACAAAAATAGAACGTCGTTTTTTGACGAATTTGAACGCAGACATGGTAAGACCGTATGTCAACAAGAATTTGTGGCATAGTTTTACTGTTTTAATAAATTCCAATTTCGAGATATTTAGAATTAAAATTTATAAAAATGTCAAAATCGACATTTTCGTCTGATGGCCACAACAGCTGTTTATTGATGAATGTGCACTCGGAAACAGAAATGCGTACGCCGAACACAGGAATTCGCTCGCACCAAACTTTTGGCAAGTTTTTTTGTTGGATGTGACGTTTTCACACAGGCAGGAAACATCAGATAAACGGCGTCGTATCATGCCGATAACATATAGCGAACGCGGCGATATCACTGAGCTTCAGATCAGCTGTACAGACAACCGTATCCTGGGGATAGCTGCACTTGGCATTAAGGTACACATTCTCAAGACACTTTCTCCAGATGCGGCTAACGATGTGTACAAAGTTCACTATACTGTTCATCAAAATTTGACAGACACAAAGTATAGGTTGAACTTTTTACACACACAGCTTGTTGGCGCTAACTGCCGACTGCGGCCGCGGCGGCGGATCGCGACGAGCCGTGCCTCAACGGAACCGCCGTTCGACGCTGACCAGTCTCCTGTGTTTGGTCTTTACTCTTTGGCCGCTGCCTAAATTGGGTCGAAATTCGGAAACTATCGGTCGCCATTGATTTTTGCCGCTGCTACAGTACACCGTCCAAATAAGACGGGTCGAGATAGGCGTCTCTACGCACGCGCAATCGAACCAAGTTATAGGATCGTCTTACTGTAGCATTGCATTACCGACGCCGTCCACCCCACTCCCAGCGGGGGATCGCCCGCTGTGTAGCGTGCATCAGGTGCGCCTGTACAATAAGGGCGCCGCGGGCATTCTAGGTACATTGCGAGCGGCTATAGACAGTCAGCGGTCAGTACAGCCTGCGTTCAGTGTTGAATCCGAGACGCTCGCACAGCGACGTTTGGCACAGCGCAGGGTACATCGCGTCCGTTTCGGTGCAGCCGCCAGCCTGTGGACAGTGCACAGTCTACATTCAGAACCGCCATACACAGTCCGCGGTGACGGTCAGTATTGCCTGCGTATAGTGCTGAATCCGAGAAGTTTGCGGCAGAGATTCAGCACCAAGTGAGACAACATTTTGACAGCACTTGGATGCGCAATGACAATAGGTAGGTGCCATGTTCTCCAGCGCGTGAGTTGCGCGACAACGGGCTGCGACTATCGGCTCGAACGCGTCAGTTGCGCGACAACGGACAACCAGTCTACGCAAAGCGACAGAGCGACCAGCAATCCCGAACCATTGTCAGAACCTGCAGCGCGTCAGCTGCGCGACATTGGTCTCTGAAGCTGCAGCGCGTCAGTTGCGCGACATTGGTCTCTGAAGCTGCAGCGCGTCAGTTGCGCGACATTGGTCTCTGAAGCTGCAGCGCGTCAGTTGCGCGACATTGGTCTCTGAAGCTGCAGCGCGTCAGCTGCGCGACATTGGTCTCTGAAGCTGCAGCGCGTCAGTTGCGCGACATCGGTCTCTGAAGCTGCAGCGCGTCAGCTGCGCGACATTGGTCTCTGAAGCTGCAGCGCGTCAGTTGCGCGACATCGGTCTCTGAAGCTGCAGCGCGTCAGCTGCGCGACATCGGTCTCTGAAGCTGCAGCGCGTCAGCTGCGCGGCATCAGTTTATAAAGCTACAATGCGTTATCCACGGGCGATAGACTCTAGTGGGCTACTATACATGCCTCCCTTCAGGCGCTGTTCACAATGTTCTGGCTGCTGCCACTCCTGTGGGACGACGTGAAGCGATGGCTGAAGCAGCTTAGAGGTACTGAAGAGGAAAGACGGCCAATTACAACGAGCAGAAGACAGCTTTCTGTAGATCGAAACGACGACAGGGTGTCTGTTGTGTCGTGAGAACTGGGAAGCTACATACAGACGTGCAGTACCGTAAAACCTCCAATAAGCGATCCCCCATCTAATAAGTGACCCCCACCCCCCTGAGGGGTGGTAAAAGAATAAGGGACCAGGTCGCTTATTGGAGGTTTTACGGTGTAAGAATATGTGTGAATTACATATAAGTTTGCGCGGTAGGCTCTTGGCTGCCGCAACTGAAACACATTCTTCTCCTGGAGACGGAGCAAGCGGACACTCGCGAGGCGCAACAATAGTGCACTGTGGACTTGGCAGTTGGCACTGCGCACGCTTGTGTGCAACTAATGCAGTACACGCAATGTGTGCGTGACTGTTACACACACACATCGTAGATCTTGCGTTCCGATTGAAATTACGACGCTTTAGCAGATAAGACGCGGCAAATCAGCAAATGCCAACAGTTGCTCAATGAGTCGACAAAAGCGGCAGAGTTACCAAGATGTAACCGAAAGTCTGGAAAGAGACACGAGGCAGACGACGCCGCCAAATGAGGCCACTGCGGTCGAATTCAGCAGACATCACGCCTCCGTTTTCTGTATCACTTACCTCAGGTGGGATGGGAAACACTAATTCCCGGAAATCTCTCACGTGCTAAACAATCTGACTCCAGCATTAAAATGTGAAGAATTTCTCTGCGACGTTTTGAACAAGCTGTGTGTGTAAAAAGTTCAACCTATACTTTGTGTCTGTCAAATTTTGGTGAACAGTATAGTGAACTTTGTACACATCGTTAGCCGCATCTAGAGAAGGCATCTTAAGACCGTGTACCCTCATACCAAGTGCAGCTATCCCCACGATACGGTTGTCTGTACAGCTGATCTAAAGCTCAGTGATATCGCCGCGTTCGCTATATGTTATCGGCATGATACGACGCCGTTTATCTGATGTTTCCTACCTGTAAGAAAACGTCACACCCAGCAAAAAACTTGCCAAAAGTTTGGTGCAGTCGCTCTTTGTCATGAATTCCCCTTCACGTACATACGACCGTTCTATTCTATGTTCACATTCATCAATAAACAAAGTTTTGGCAATTTATGGAATTTTGACACATCTGTCAAATTTTGAACATTTCTATCAATTTTAATGCGTGCGCAAAATTTCTTTTACGGTACTAATTATCCGTAGTCTCTGCGCTTGACATTTCTGAAAAAAGTTCGCTGCTAGCCCATCAGACGAAAATGTCGATTTTGACATTTTTTAAAATTTAATTCTAAATATCTCAAAATTGCAATTGATTGAAACTGTAAAACTATGTCACAAATTCTTACTGGCATAAGGCCTTACCATTTCTGCATTTACATTAGTCAATAAATGACGTTCTATTTTTGTCAATTAATGGAATTCTGACAAATAATCGCGCATTTCTATCAAATTTCACATTTGCAAAAATTTCGTTTTGTGTTACAAATTATCCGCTGTCTATAACCTTTCCATTTCTGAAGAAATTTCGCTGCTAGCCCAGCAGACGAAAATGTTGATTTTGATATTTTTTAATTTTAATTCTAAATATCTCGAAATTGCAATTTATTAAAGCTGCAAAAATACGTTCCAAATTCTTATTGACATACAGCCTTACTATTTCTGCATTCACATTCGTCCATAAATGACATTCTATTTTTGTCAATTTGTGGAATTTTGACAAATAATCACGTATTTATACTAAATTCCACATTTACAAAAATTTCTTTTGTGTTGCAAATTATCCTCTTTCTATGCCCTTTCCATTTCTGAAGAAATTTCAACGCTAGCTCATCAGACGAAAAAGTCGATTTTCGACATTTTGGAATTTTAATTGCGAATATCTCGAAAATGCGAAATTAGCAACAGAAACGGACATTGGATCCATACTCAGCGACCTCGACTCTACTTGACCACATACGTCACATATCTTACTTCGGTGCCACGGACACACACACGGACAGACAGACAGACAGACAGACAGACAGACAGACAGACAGACAGACAGACAGACAGACAGACAGACAGGCAGACAGACAGACAGACAGACAGACAGACAGACAGACAGACAGACAGACAGACAGACAGACAGACAGACAGACAGACAGACAGACATTGTCATCCGTATATATACACCTCGCCGCGCTGAGGCGCGGCGAAAAAATGGACAAACTATTAATTCATTTCAAATTTTGCCACTTTTCAGGCAACTAAGAGGGCTCACACGTAAGATGAATACCTACCGTAAATCTTCCAATAAGCGCCCTGGGCGCTTATTTTTTTCAACCTACCTCTAGGAGGGGCGCTTATTGGAGGGGTCGCTTATTCGAAGGGGGCGCTTATTAACTCATCGCTCGGGAATGCCAAAATTTAACCAGAATTCCCCGTTGTTGTCACATTTTTGTGTGCATCTGCATAGATTTTAGACGGAAGCTGCACAGCTTTTGATCAGAATCCCTGCAATTAGTAGTAGTGCTGTCATAAGCAGCCCAATCTTTGGGTTAGGAATGGTCACAGAGCACGTATGGTAGTGCTAGTGCTACCATTCCTGACAAAGGTGGGTGCTGATTGGAGGGGGAGGGGGGCGTTTATTTTCTCAACCTTCCTCTAGGAAGGGCGCTTATTCGAGTGGGGGCGCTTATTGGAGGATTTACGGCAGCTTGCATTGTACACGTTTCACACTTGAATATTTCTACATTTCAGTTACGCGCTATTTATGGCGTCGCGGAAGGCGATCGCCACGGTCAAAGTCAGTCTCAAGGAGCACTGGCTGCCGGTTGCAGGCCAGTGCGGCTTGGAGGCACAATTGAACGAGTCCACATGCTTCAGAATCGAAGTATGAATTCAGCAGCTTTCTGTGACTTGAATCTGTCAGCGCGAACATGTTGCGATTCAGGCTTCCCAGCCCTTGTTCACCAGCGAAGAATTGACAAGCGACTTTTTGGGCGTGTTGGACTTCACCTACGAGCGTGAGATTATAACCTCCTATAATATTTTTCTCTGAATGGGAACGCTTGCGTTAAAAAAATTCAATTATGGTTCGCTTGTAGCGGAAGTTAGAGCTTGTCAAAGTCGTCCCAAACTGCTTACGAATAAACGGACTTAAAGCCGCATAACTTTGTACACGTTTCAATGAATCGACTGTCACAATCTTGTTTCGATCATAACTAGCTAGTTTCAGTCAAAAGATGCCTTGAACTGCTTGTAGCCGCCCCTTCCTTTTCAGTCGCGTATGCCATTGGGCTATACATCAGCGGTTATCTGGCCGACAGAATCGAGCAGAGACTTGTCCTGGGATGGGGAATGTGCTTGACCGGACTTGGGGTATCGTATGCTTTAGCTACTGTTATAAAGCTTGGGGTGTGTGTTCACTGCACATGATCTACAGACACTCACGTTCGGATACATCACGGAATGCTTTCACTTCTACAACATTCCCTTTTACGTGGTGGTGTGGTCGATGACTGGCCTGTTTCAGTCGGCCGGCTTCCCGTGCTGTATCAGGTGAGACGCTTGGACTTTTGAGATTTGGGCATAATCACTGGAAGCCGCCAGGCGGCTACAGCAGTTACCTAGACGCAGATAGAATTCATAACGGAGCACAGACTGCAAAACTATGTAGCAAGTATAGTGGGCACAATATATACATATACAAAATGGTTTGTATATTTTTTTGTATATTTTTATTGTATATATACATATACATATACAATATACAAAAGTTTTGAAATATACATATACATATACAAAACAAGGCCGATATACAAACTTTGTATATTGTATATTTCTACCGTATTTGGTTACTGTAGTGGGGCAAGATTTCTTCAAATTTTGCCCTATTCGATATTCAGCTCAAAAATTTACCTAACACATAAGCTAATCTGTACAATAAAACTTCGCGTAATTACCAAAATTTGTGCCAAAGTGATGTGTTAATGCACTCTTTCAGTTGGAGAGCAGCGCACTTCTATGAAAACCTTACTTGGAAGCACTAAGATTACGGTATAGGAAAATATACAATATACAAAATATATACAAAGCCAAATCTGGTAATATATACAATATACAATATACAAAGTTATTGGATTGTATATATAATATACATATACAATATACAAAAAAATTTCGAAATATTGCCCACTGTAGTAGCAAGCTGATGGCAAAGACAGGTAAGGTCGTCTTCATGTCTTCATACTATTGACACAACATGCTAGACAGAACTATTGTTAGGTACTTTGTTGTGATACTGTGCTTCGTGTCACGTATACTATTATACATTTAGGGAGTTAGTGGGATCGTATAGCAAGAGGAGGGTGAGGAATCATCTACACTCTGACTACACACAAAAGAGCATTTGAATTGCGCAAAACGTGATGAGTTATTCCGCAGTCATTTAAATTAACGTTTAAATTTTATATTCAAATTAATGCTAAAGATAAACGATTTAAATTAATAATAATTAAAGGCATTTGGATTAAAGCTAGCAACCATTTAGGTACTCTCCCTCATTTCTTCAGCGTCATTGGCAACTGGTACCCTCACTCTGTCAGAGGACTGACTTTTGGCCTCTGGATCACTTCTGCCAACGTAGGCAACATTGCTGGAGCTTGGCTGGGCGCCTGCTTTGTCCGCTTCGGATACGAGGTGTCTCATGTTGGAGCACTGAATTCAAAGTAGCGTATTAACTAACTAGACCTATTAATTTCAGTACATCTTCCTGATCAATGGAGTCCTAATGTTCTGCGGTGGCATCCTGGTGTTCTTTGGCTTGGTCTCATCGCCCAGAGAAATTGGCAAGACATCATATTTCAAATAGCGCACAGTCCACCCACAGTAACCAATCAGCGTCTTGCAGAACTGGTAACCCGTCCAACTTCAAACGAGTCTGGACCGTCCTCTTCCATGGAAGGCACAAATCTCTCTTCGGCCAGACCAAAGCCCATCTCATTTTGGCGAGCGTTCTTTTTGGACGGCGTGATTCCGGCAAGTGCTTCAAACGTCACACGCTATGCTTCTGTTGCTTTTTTTCAACAATACTCCGCAATCGCAATCCCTATCGGACAGTCTTTCCGAAAACTTTATTTTAAGTAATCCTCACAGTAGTATCCAATATCCATGTGTACCACCAACGTCAAAGCCCTTTGGTGCTCCTTGGCATTGTTTGGCCAATCTAATCTAATCCAATCAAATAATCTTATCTAATCTCACATCTTTTCTCCTCTCCACCAACAAATCTAAGTTGAAATCTATTCCCTTATCTCTTGCACCCTGTCTCAGTTGTAGTCACATATCTCATCTTTTACAATTCCAGTGCTCTTTTGCATTCTTCGGCGTCAAGCTGATTCTTTACTGCTGCTTCTTCTGGCTGCCGTTCTATCTCAATAGTCACTATGGTTGGCCAGAAGAAAAGGCTGACAGTCTCACAACTTGGTTCGACTGGGGCGCCATGGGTGCCTCTGTGGCCATTGGTCGGCTCACGGTCGGTTCTTGACGCTGATTGGTCCAAAATTGGCGAACGTACCATGTACTGTGACAATAAAATAAAGGAGCGAGGATAGAGCGCGTGCCTTTGTGTCCACTCTACTTGTAACACACGCTACATGTACTGTAGTTAAAAACCAGGGTAAAAACCATTAGAATGTCACAACGCGTAATGACCTCTCAATTACAGGATCGCATGCGCAGCAGAGCGCCGGCACTGTTCATCATGATGGCTTTGTCAGCGATCAGCCTTTACGCTTACTCTAGTGAGTGAAACTTTGATTGATGTACGTGTACGTCCCATACAGTACACCACTCATCACCTCCCCCCCCACCCCCTCCACAAGGGCCCTTGATAAAATGAAAGCGTTGCCTGCATTTTTGGTAAAATCCTCGCTTGCAGCGCTACATTCCGCAATACAGTGTACACTTTCACAAAAATTTGAGCTCAGGTCGACATTCTGGAACGTTTCAGGCAAGGTGTTCTTGTTCTACGTACCCATTTTCCTGCACAAAAGTCGCAAATACATTCGTCCCAAACAAACTACCCAGCCCAAATACATTCCTCCGAATTGTACGTACATATGTACGGCATACAGTAATATACACAGTACGTCGCGCTCGTTCAGAATCCCCTGCAAGCATGCTCATCAATGCGGGACTAATGTCCATCGTGGGGGCGTTTGCTGGTGGGTCGGCAAACTTGATGTCCAGTGCTCTCATCACAGACATTGGCAAGCAAGCGGAGATTGAAGGTGCATATTGGATGTGTCGACTGTGCATGCACTGCACCAGCTTCTCAGCAAGCTGCTAGTCTAACGCAAAGACAGAATTTTACCAGAAAACAGCCATTCAACAAACCACATCAGGTTACATATTGCAATTGCAGGCAACTCTGAAGCACTGTCCACAGTCACTGGAACAATCGATGGCACTGGCTCCGTCGGGGCAGCCATTGGTCAACTGCTGCTTCCACTGATCATGAATGCTTTTGGATGGATGGCCGTCTTCCACATGTTTATTGTCATGGTAATTGTGTTTGTTAATTAGTGTTTACTAGTCTTCTTTCATTAGGGAGTTTGTGAATGCCACGTGTTTGGCATCACGGCCATTGTGTTGATTAGTCACGCAATGTTTGCTAGTCTTCCCTAACACTTCTAACCTTTGTGCATTCAATGCTATGTGAGCCAATCTGGGTAGTGTATTGATTAATAATCTCCAGATTGATTTATCCGGTTTCCCCCACTTTCAAATTTTCTGGACAACCCTCGTTCCCTTAGGCCCTGTTCACAATGTTCTGGCTAATGCCTCTCATGTGGGAGGACGTCAAACGATGGATGAAGCCACTACTGGGCACAGAAGATGAGAGGCGACCCATGCTGTCAGAAGGGGAGACAACAATGATGATGGCAGAGTGACTATTGTGTCATGAACCGTGGTAGTCCAGTCGTCTTTTGACAACGATGTTCTAACAACTAACGCTCGTCGTCTGTGATCATTGTGTGCAAGAACGAGAAATTAGATATGTAGCTAGTGATCGTGATACGTCACGTGTTCACTTACAGTACCTACTGACGCTGTGGCACCCGACGAAAAACTTCTTCTGGCCAAGTGACCAGGAGCATTCAATGCTTCATGTTTGCGGCCAAGTCAGCAGTGCACTGTGCCTACAAAACATTGCAACGCACTACATGAAAGGCGGCGCATTTCTACATAATATGCACGCGTCAACGCGCAGCGACCGCACACCACCTGAGCACCTTCAGTTCTGCCAGTGTAACTGGTGAGCGCGCAGCGGCCGTTGTAGTTCGATTTCAGTGCACTGCGCATTCGCAGCTGCGTGTGTAACACGCAAAGTGCGCAAAAGACGCGAGCTACTGATGCTACTGTCCATAGATGGGCATAGGGTTGGCAAGGGTTGGCAAATCCAACCCTTAATTCTGGGGAGACTACGCACTACGCAAAGCAAATCCGGCCCACTACGCATGCTGGTCGAGAAATTTGAATACAAGATTGCATATTTGCACAGATTCTGCAAATCATTAACCATCAAATGAAAATTTTCGCCTGCGGCGCTATTTTACCCCACTTCCTTGATGTTTAATCTCTGAATTCCAAAAACTTTGCCTGCAGAACCTAAATTTTCTCTCATTTCTGCATCCTACAGTCATAATTTTTCCTTTGAAAGTTGTTTTGTTTATCTTCTTGCCTCACGATTTCTCAGTCTGTTAGTTGAACCACTACTTTTGAGAAGTTTTAGGAGAATATGTAACTCTCAACTGACCACTACGCATCAGGTCTGGGGCCCGCCAGGTCTAAGTTTTGGACCTTGCCCATCTATGCTACTGTCATGTACCCATACCAAATTGAAGCCTTGGAGGGAGCTGGTTCTTCCAAAGGTAACCAGCCTGCCGAAAGCACTTCCACGCCTGACAGGCAGAAACGATTCAGCAGGCATCATGCGATGGCCTTCGTGATAACCTATCTGAGGTGGGAGTACAGTAGCACTTCGCGTCACAAAATCGATTATGCAAAGCAAGTTTCGAGACTCTAGAGGATGTACCATTCAAACAAAACTGGTCTACGAGAATTGCCAATTCGTTGTGGCTAACAGACCCACTTCTGAGACTTCATCAATTATTCTTCTACAGTATGTGATTTAGCGAAACTTTGTTTCAGCTTTGGCCTATTCCACGCGTCGAGAAAAGCGATCAGCACAGTAAAAGTCAGCCTTACTGAGCAGTGGTTGCCAGTGAGATTCTTGTGCAACTTGGATGCGCCACACGACCTCTCTTCTTGCTATCGCGTGGTGGGGGGCTTTTTGGCGTGTACTGTAGTCCGAAAATACAAAATTAATCGCTTTCTTCCAGTTTACATATCACATCTTCGACAATAAAGCGTCGGCCAGCAATTTTCTGGGTGTGGTGGACTTCACCTATGAAAGTGAGACTTTCAAAGTCCATTAACTGCAAATATACTAGGTACAACAAATGCAACTGTCAGGCACCTACGCCATTGGACTGTTTGTCGCTGGGTGGCTGGGGGACAGAATCGAGCGGAGATTGGTTCTGGCTTGCGGAATGTGGCTCACTGGAGTTGGGGTGAAGAGCTATGTAGCATAAAGGTTTATTGGAGGATCTGGAGCAATTCAAATTGCAATTTAACTTGATTTTGGTGTTGTTCCAAACAAATCTCAGTCCAAATATACCGGGTCTTTCGAAATTCCAGCCCCCCCCTATCCACAGCACGTTGCATAGAAGCTAGCGAGGTCATACTTGCACACGTTGTTGTACCTTAATGTCTTCACACCTCGGATGCAAAAATTCAGCACTCTATCTCAACCCACGCGCAAATGCGAGAGCGAAACGTAAAATTACTCAAATTTGACGGGGGTTGTTGGGTTGTGTTAGCCACAACAAATTGGCAATTCTCGTAGACCAGTTTTGTTTGAATGGTACATCCTCTAGAGTCTCGAAAACTTGCTTTGCATAATCGATTTTGTGACGCGAAGTACTACTGTATTGTACTCCCCACCTCAGATAAGTGATCACGAAGGCCATCGCATGATGCCTGCTGAATCGCTTCTGCCTGTCAGGCGTGGAGGTGTTTTCGGCAGGTTGGTTGCCTTTGGAAGAGCCAGCGCCCTCCAAGGCTTCAATTTGGTATGGGTACATGGCAGTAGCATCAGTAGCTCGCGTCTTATGCGCACTTTGCGTCTTACACACGCAGCTGCGAATGCGCAGTGCACTGAAATCGAACTACAACGGCCGCTGCGCGCCCACCTGTTACACTGGCAGAACTGAAAGTGCTCAGGTGGTGTGGGGTCGCTGCGCGTTGACGCGTGCATACTAAGTAGAAATGCACCGCCTTTCCTGTAGTGCGTTGCAATGTTTAGTTGGCACAGTGCACTGCTGACTTGGTCGCAAACATGAAGCATTGAATGCGCCTGGTCACTTGGCCAGAAGAAGTTTTTCGTCGGGTGCCACAGCGTCAGTAGGTACTGTAAGTGAACACGTGACGTATCACGATCACTAGCTACATATCTAATTTCTCGTTCTTGCACACAATGATCACAGACGACGAGCGTTAGTTGTTAGAACATCGTTGTCAAAAGACGACTGGACTACCACGGCTCATGATACAATAGTCACTCTGCCATCATCATTGTTGTCTCCCCTTCTGACAGCATGGGTCGCCTCTCATCTTCTGTGCCCAGTAGTGGCTTCATCCATCGTTTGACGTCCTCCCACATGAGAGGCATTAGCCAGAACATTGTGAACAGGGCCTAAGGGAACGAGGATTGTCCAGAAAATTTGAAAGTGGGGGAAACAGGATAAATCAATCTGGAGATTATTGATCAATACATTACTCAGATTGGCTCACATAGCATTGAATGCACAAAGGTTAGAAGTGTTAGGGAAGACTAGCAAACATTGCGTGACTAATCAACACAATGACCGTGATGCCAAACACGTGGCATTCCCAAACTCCCTAATGAAAGAAGACTAGTAAACACTAATTAACAAACACAATTACCATGACAATAAACATGTGGAAGACGGCCATCCATCCAAAAGCATTCATGATCAGTGGAAGCAGCAGTTGACCAATGGCTGCCCCGACGGAGCCAGTGCCATCGATTATTCCAGTGACTGTGGACAGTGCTTCTGAGTTGCCTGCAATTGCAATATGTAACCTGATGTGGTTTGTTGAATGGCTGTTTTCTGGTAAAATTTTGTCTTTGCGTTAGACTAGCAGCTTGCTGAGAAGCTGATGCAGTGCATGCACAGTCGACACATCCAATATGCACCTTCAATCTCCGCTTGCTTGCCAATGTCTGTGATGAGAGCACTTGACATCAAGTTTGCCGACCCACCAGTAAACGCCCCCACGATGGACATTAGTCCCGCATTGATGAGCATGCTTGCAGGGGATTCTGAACGAGCGCGGCGTACTGTGTATACTACTGTATACCGCGCATACAGTATGTATGTACAATGTGGAGGAATGTATTTGGGCTGGGTGGTTTGTTTGGGACGAATGTGTTTGCGACTTTTGTGCAGGAAAATGGGTACGTAGAACAAGAACACCTTGCCTGAAACGTTCCAGAATGTCGACCTGAGCTCAAATTTTGTGAAAGTGTACACTGTATTGCGGAATGTAGCGCTGCAAGCGAGGATTTTACCAACAAGCTCCGGTATTAAAAAGTTGAGTTTGTTTTCTGACTGACACTGCAAAGAGTTGCGTTCTTTCTGCAGAGAGTGCGAGAGTTCATCGCCCGCATGCTCCGCTTCACGAGCTCCCCCTTCGCAAGAGGGTATTGCATAGCAATATTGATTTCGCCCGCGATTTGGCTTTTAGAGCAAGAACATTCCTCTTTCAAGCAACGCTTTTAAAAAAGTGACAACTTGTGAAAGTCTTAGCAAACAATTGACAGAGCATAAAAGAGCGCACTACGAGCAATCAAACCATGTCGCACTTCTGCATGTAGCAAAGAGCGATCTTAGTGTTAACATCTCGAGAATGGCGTTTTCTGCGGTGCGTGTTTGCGTAATTGAGCAAGCTTTTGTAGCCGCATGAAAGAACACGTCGACAGCATTGATCTGGCATGTCGATTGCCACTCTACGACGTAAGACGAGCGAGTTAGAGCCGTTTTGTGCTTTTGCACCTTCGAGTTACTGTAACTCGCGAAATTCAAACTTTTGAATTTCGACCATTGGGAGAACAGATGATCAGTGAGTCGGGGGCTATCCAAAAGCTCGAGATCGTCTCTCTACGACGCGAGTTGAGCTAGTTAGAGCAAACTTAGCGTGAAAATCCCGAGAATGGCGTTTTCCGCGGTGCGTAATTGCGTAATTGAACAAAGTTTTGCAGCCGCATGAAAGAACGCGTCGAGAGTTTTTACCTGACGTGTCGATCGCCGCTCTACGACGTAAGACGAGCGATCCAGAGCCGTTTTGCGTTTCGACCTTCGGGTTACTGTAGCGCGCGCAATTCAAACTTTTGAGTTTTGACCAATGGGAGAACAAATGATCAGTGAGTCGGGAGCTATCCAGAAAGCTCGAGATCGTCTCTCTACGACGCAAGTTGAGCGCGTTGGAGTGATTTTAGTGTCAAAATGCCGAGAATGGCGTTTTCCGCGGTGCGTGTTTGCGTAATTAAAAAAAGTTTTGCAGCCGCATGAAAGAGCACGTCGAGAGCTTTCACCTGACGTGTCGATCGCCACTCTACGACTTAAGACGAACGAGCTACAGCCGCTTTGCGTTTCGACCTTCGGGTTACTGTAGCGCGCGCAATTCAAACTTTTGAACTTTGGAACCTCTTAGCTGAATGATCAGTGAGTCGAGACCTATCCGCAGAGCCCAGAATCTCCGCTCTACGACTTTCCAACGCCGAGATCTGAGAGCGTTACGCACGCACGCACGCACGGACGGACGTACGCATGCACGCCGAGCTCTCGTAGGGTGTCGCCCGCCTGAGGGCGGGCGAAACAAGCTCCGGTATTAAAAAGTTGAGTTTGTATTCTGACTGACATTGCATAGAGTTTCGTTCTTTCTGCGGAGAGTGCGAGAGCTCATCGCTCGTATTGCTCCGCTTCACGAGCTCCCCCTTCGCAAGAGGGTATTGCTTAGCAATATTGATATCGCCCGGGATTTAGTTTTTAGAGCAAGAAAATCCCTCTTTTGAGCAACGCTTTTAAAAAAGTGACAAAAACTTGTCAAAGTTTTGCCAAACATATGACAGAGCAAGTTTTGCAAATAATCCGTGAGTCGTGAGCTATCCACTGAGCTCGAGATCGTCTCTCAACGACGCAAATCAAGCGAGTTAGAGCGATTATAGTGTTCGAATCTCGAGAATGGCGTTTCCCGTGGTGCGTGTTTGCGCAATGTTAAAATTGTTGCTGCCGCATGAAAGAACACGTCGAGAGCTTTCACCTGACGTGTCGATCGCCGCTCTACGACGTAAGACGAGCGAGTTAGAGCCGTTTTGCGTTTTCGGACCTTTGGGTTACTGTAACTCGCGAAATTCAAACTTTGAGTTTTGACCAACGGGAGAACAAATGATCAATGAGTCCAGAGCTATCCAAGGTGCTCAAGATCACCTCTCTACGACGCAAGACAGACGAGTTAGAGCCGTTTTGCGTTTTAAACCTTCGGGTTACTGTAACTCGCGAAATTCAAATTTTTGAGTTTCGACCAATGGGAGAACAAATGATCAGCGAGTCGAGAGCTATCCTCTGACCTTGAGATTGTCTCTCTACGAAGCAAGTTGAGCGAGTTAGAACGATTTTAGCGTAAAAATGTCGAGAATGGCGTTTTCGGCGGTGCGTGTTTGCGTAATTGACAAAACTTTTGCAGCCGCATGAAAGAGCGCGTCGAGAGCTTTCACCTGACGTGTCGATCGCCGCTCTACGACGTAAGACGAGCGAGTTAGAGCCGTTTTGCATTTTGACTTTCGGGGTACTGTAGCGCGCGCAATTCAAACTTTTGAATTTCGAAACCTCTTAGCTGAATGATCAGTGAGTCGAGACCTATCCGTAGAGCCCAAGATCTCCGCTCTGCGACTTTCCAACGTCGAGATCTGGGAGCGTTACGGACGTACGTACGCACGTACGCACGTACGCACGCACGCACGCACGCCGAGCTCTCGTAGGGTGTCGCCCGGCTGAGGCCGGGCGAAAAAATGCAGGCAACGCTTTCATATTATCAAGCGCCCTTGTGGAGGGGGTGGGGGTGGGGTGATGAGTGGTGTACTGTATGGGACGTACACGTACATCAATCAAAGTTTCACTCACTAGAGTAAGCGTAAAGGCTGATCGCTGACAAAGCCATCATGATGAACAGTGCCGGCGCTCTGCTGCGCATGCGATCCTGTAATTGAGAGGTCATTGCGCGTTGTGACATTCTAATGGTTTTTACCCTGGTTTTTAACTACAGTACATGTAGCGTGTGTTACACGTTGAGTGGACACAAAGGCACGCGCTCTATCCTCGCTCCTTTATTTTATTGTCACAGTACATGGTACGTTCGCCAATTTTGGACCAATCAGCGTCAAGAACCGACCGTGAGCCGACCAATGGCCACAGAGGCAGCCATGGCGCCCCAGTCGAACCAAGTTGTGAGACTGTCAGCCTTTTCTTCTGGCCAACCAAAGTGACTATTGAGATAGAACGGCAGCCAAAAGAAGCAGCAGTAAAGAATCAGCTTGACGCCGAAGAATGCAAAAGAGCACTGGAATTGCAAAAGATGAGATATGTGACTACAACTGAGACAGGGTGCAAGAGATAAGGGAATGGATTTCAACTTAGATTTGTTGGTGGAGAGGAGAAAAGATGTAAGATTAGATAAGATTATTTGATTGGATTAGATTAGATTGACCAAACAATGCCAAGGAGCACCGAAGAGCTTTAAAGTTGGCACACATGGATACTACTGTGAGGATTACTTAAAATGAAGATTTCAGAAAGACAGTCCGATAGGGATTGCGATTGCGGAGTATTGTTGAAAAGAAGCAGCAGAATCATAGCGTGTGAGGTTTGAAGCGCTTGCCGGAATCACGCCGTCCAAAAAGAACGCTCGCCAAAATGGGATGGGCTCTGGTCTGGCCGAAGAGAGATTTGTGCCTTCCATGGAAGAGGAAGGTCCAGACTCGTTTGAAGTTGGATGGGTCACCATTTCTGCAAGACGCTGATTGGTTACTGTGGATGGACTGTGCGTTATTTGAAATATGACGTCTTGCCAATTTCTCTGGGCGATGAGACCAAGCCAAAGAACACCAGGATGCCACCGCAGAACATTAGGACTCCATTGATCAGGAAGATGTACTGAAATTAATAGGTTTAGCTAATACTCTACTTTGAATTCAGTGATCCAACATGAGACACCTCGTATCCGAAGTGGACAAAGCAGGCGCCCAGCCAAGCTCCAGCAATGTTGCCAACGTTGGCAGAAGTGATCCAGAGGCCAAAAGTCAGTCCTCTGACAGAGTGAGGGTACCAGTTGCCAATGACGCTGAAGAAATGAGGGAGAGTACCTAAATGGTTGCTAGCTTTAATCCAAATGCCTTTAATTATTATTAATTTAAATCGTTTATCTTTAGCATTAATTTGAATATAAAATTTAAACGTTAATTTAAATGACTGCGGAATAACTCATCACGTTTTGCGCAATTCAAATGCTCTTTTGTGTGTAGTCAGAGTGTAGATGATTCCTCACCCTCCTCTTGCTATACGATCCCACTAACTCCCTAAATGTATAATAGTATACGTGACACGAAGCACAGTATCACAACAAAGTACCTAACAATAGTTCTGTCTGGCATGTTGTGTCAATAGTATGAAGACATGAAGACGACCTTACCTGTCTTTGCCATCAGCTTGCTACATAGTTCTGCAGCCTGTGCTCCGTTATGAATTCTATCTACGTCTAGGTAACTGCTGTAGCCGCCTGGCGGCTTCCAGTGATTATGCCCAAATCTCAAAAGTCCAAGCGTCTCACCTGATACAGCACGGGAAGCCGGCCGACTGAAACAGGCCAGTCATCGACCACACCACCACGTAAAAGGGAATGTTGTAGAAGTGAAAGCATTCCGTGATGTATCCGAACATGAGTGTCTGTAAACCACGTGCAGTGAACACACACCCCAAGCTTTATAACAGTAGCTAAAGCATACGATACCCCAAGTCCGGTCAGGCACATTCCCCATCCCAGGACAAGTCTCTGCTCGATTCTGTCGGCCAGACAACCGCTGAAGTATAGCCCAATGGCATACGCGACTGAAAAGGAAGGGGCGGCTACAAGCAGTTCAAGTCACCTTTTGAGTGAAACTACCTAGTTATAATCAAAACAGGATTGTGACAGTCGATTCATTGAAACGTGTACAAAGTTATGCGGCTTTGAAGTCCGTTTATTCGTAAGCAGTTTGGGACGACTTTGACAAGCTCTAACTTTCGCTACAAGCAAACCATAACTGAATTTTTTTAACGCAAGCGTTCCCATTCAGAGAAAAATATTATAGGAGGTTATAATCTCACGCTCGTAGGTGAAGTCCAACACGCCCAAAAAGTCGCTTGTCAATTCTTCGCTGGTGAACAAGGGCTGGGAAGCCTGAATCGCAACATGTTCGCGCTGACAGATTCAAGTCACAGAAAGCTGCTGAATTCATACTTCGATTCTGAAGCATGCGGACTCGTTCAATTGTGCCTCCAAGCCGCACTGGCCTGCAGCCGGCAGCCAGTGCTCCTTGAGACTGACTTTGACCGTGGCGATTGCCTTCCGCGACGCCATAAATAGCGCGTAACTGAAATGTAGAAATATTCAAGTGTGAAACGTGTACAATGCAAGCTGCCGTAAATCCTCCAATAAGCGCCCCCACTCGAATAAGCGCCCTTCCTAGAGGAAGGTTGAGAAAATAAACGCCCCCCCCCCCTCCAATAAGCACCCGCCTTTTGTCAGTACCGGTAGTACTAGCACTACCATACGTGCTCTGTGACCATTCCTAACCCAAAGATTGGGCTACCTATGACAGCACTACTACTAATTGCAAGGATTCTGATCAAAAGCTATGCAGTTTCCGTCTAAAATCTATGCAGATGCACACAAAAATGTGACCACAACGGGGAATTTTGGCTAAATTTTGGCATTCCCGAGGGCGAGTTAATAAACGCCCCCTCGAATAAGCGCCCCTCCTAGAGGTAGGTTGAAAAAATAAGCGCCCAGGGCGCTTATTGGAGGATTTACGGTAGGTAGTCATCCAACGTGTGGGTCCTCTTAGTTGCCTGAAAAGTGGCAATATTCGAAATGAAGATATACATAATTTGTCCACTTTCCAAAACGTCGCAGAGATTTTCTTCACATTTTATTGCTGGAGTCAGATTATTTAGCACTTGAGTGATTTCCGGGAACACAAACTCGTCAAATTAGTTTTCCCCATCCCACCTGAGGTAAGTGATACAGACAAGCTGTGTGTGTAAAAAGTTCAACCTATACTTTGTGTCTGTCCAATTTTGGTGAACAGTAGAGTGAACTTTGTACACCTCGTTAGCCGCATCTGGAGAAAGTGTCTTGAGAATGTGTACCTTAATGCCAAGTGCAGCTATCCCCACGATACGGTTGTCTGTACAGCTGATCTGAAGCTCAGTGATATCGCCGCGTTCGCTATATGTTATCGGCATGATACGACGCCGTTTGTCTGATGCTTCTTACTTGTGTGAAAAGTCACATCCAACAAAAAAACTTGCCAAAAGTTTGGTGCGAGCGAATTCCTGTTTTCAGCGTACGCATTTCTGTTTCCGAGTGCACATTCATCAATAAACACCTGTTCTGGCCATCAGCCGAAAATCTCGATTTTGAGATTTTCTTAAATTTTAATTACAAATATCTCGAAATTGAAATTTATTAAAACTGTAATACTGTGCCACAAATTCTTATTGGCATACGGCCGTACCATTTCTGCGTTCAAATTCGTCAAAAAAACGACGTTCTATTTTGTTGATTTATGGAATTTTGAAAAATAATCACGTATTCCTATTAAATTCCGCATTTGCAAAAAATTTCTCTTGCGTTACAAATTATCCGCAGTCCATACTCTTTCCATTTCTGAAGAAATTTCGCCGCTATATCATCAGGTGAAAAAGTCGATTTTCAACATTTTCATATTTAGACTGAAAATATCTCAAAATTGCAATTTTTAAAAACTTCAAAACTATGTCACAAATTCTTATCGGCATACGACCTTTCCATTTCTGCATTCACATTCGTCATTAAATGACCTTGTATTTTACTCAATTTGTGCAATTTTGACAAATAATCGCGTATTTCTATTAAATTCCACATCTGCAAAAAATTTCTTTTGTGTTACAAATTATCCGCGGTCCATGCTCCTTCCATTTCTGAAGAAATTTCGCGGCTAGCGCATCAGACAAAAAAGTCGATTTTCGACATTTTCGAATTTTAATTGCGAATATCTCGAAAATGCGAAATTAGCAACAGAAACGGACACCGGATCCGTACTCAGCGACCTCGAGTCTACTTGACCACATATGTCACACATTTTACTTCGGTGCCACGGAAACACACACAGACACACACACAGACATTGTCAACCGTATATATACACCTCGCCGCGCTGAGGCGCGGCGAAAAAACGGAGGCGTGACGTCTGCTGAATTCGACCGCAGTGGCCTCATTTGGCGTCGTCGTCTGCCTCGCGTCTCTTTCCAGACATTCGGTTACATCTTGGTAACTCTGCCGCTTTTGTCGATTCATTGAGAAACTGTTGGCATTTGCTGATTTGCAGCGTCTTATCTATTAGGTGCTAAGGCGTCGTAATTTCAAGGGGAACACGAGATCTACGATGTACGTGTGTAACAGTCACGCACACATTGCGTGTACTGCATTAGTTGCACACAAGCGTGCGCAGTGCCAAGTCTACAGTGCACCATTGTTGCGCCTCGCGAGTGTCCGTTTGCTCCGTCTCCAGGAGAAGAATGTGGTTACATAAGTACGCATTCTTTTGCGGCAGCCAAGAGCCTGCCGCGCAAACTTATATGTAATTCACACATATTCTTACACCGTAAAACCTCCAATAAGCGACCTGGTCCCTTATTTCGCCGCCCCCCAGGGCGGCGAGTATATATACGGACGCTATTGTCCGTTCGTGTGTGTGTGTGTGTGTGTGTGTGTGTGTGGGTGTCACAAAACTAGACATGACGGTTAGTGCCACCCAATGGAGTCGAATGCGCTGAGTAACGTGCCGTTGTCCGTTTCTGTTGCTAATTTCCCTATTCCGAGATATTTACAATTAAAATATGAAAATGTCAAAAATGACACTTTTATTTACAAGTCGTATC
Source organism: Linhomoeus sp. GSCO2_2 (assembly GCA_030248115.1). NCBI lineage: Eukaryota > Metazoa > Nematoda > Chromadorea > Monhysterida > Linhomoeidae > Linhomoeus > Linhomoeus sp. GSCO2_2. Next base: position 2,051 of record JASAMZ010005801.1, on the reverse strand, counting down.
GGCAAAGTTTTTGCTGAAATGGAAAGGGCGTAGGACGCGATGAATTTGTGACATAGTTTCGGATTTTGGAATTCACTAAATTAGGGATATTTTCAAGGTTTTTGTCAAAATTCCCAAATTTCGAACAATTCAAACAGCTTATATTTCAAAACTTCTTTGCACCGATGTATCGAGCATAGTCGGCCAAGTATTTATCAAATAGTTTCAGCGAATATAATTAACGAAATTTAGGATATTTTTAAGGATTTTGTTAGATTCCCCAAATTTCGACAATTTCAAAGAGCTTAAATTTCATAATTTCTTTGCGCGAATGTATGGAGCATAGTCTGCCAAGCATTTAACAAATAGTTTCAGATTTTATAATTAACGAAATTAGGGATATTTTCAAGGGTATTTTCAAAATTCCCAAATTTCGGCAATTTCAAACAGCTTAAATTTCAAAACTTCTTTGCACGGATGTGTCGAGCGTAGTCTGCCAAGTATTTAGCAAATAGTTTCATAGATTATAATTAATGAAATTTAGGATATTTTTAAGGGTTTTGTCAAAATCCCCAAATTTCGATAATTTCAAACGGCTTAAATTTCAAAGTTTCTTTGCACGGAAGTATCGAGCATAGTCTGCCATGTACAAACAGTTTCGGATTTTATAATTAACGAATTTACGTATATTTTCAAGGGTATTGTTAAAATTCCCAAATATAGACAATTTCAAATAGCTTAAATTTCAGAATGTCTTTGCATGGTTGTGTCGGGCATAGTCTGCCAACTATTTAGCAAACAGTTCTATATTTTATAATTAACGAATTTAGGGATATTTTCAAGGTTTTTCTCAAAATTGCCAAATTTCGACAAGTTCAAACAACTTAAATTTCAAAATATCTTTGCGTGGATGTACCGGGCGTAGTATGTCAAGTAATTATGAAGCAGTTTCAGATTTTAGAATTCAAGAAATTAGGGATATTTTCAAGGGTTTTGTCAAACAAGCTGTGTGTGTAAAAAGTTCAACCTATACTTTGTGTCTGTCAAATCTTGGTGAGCAGTATAGTGAACGTTGTGCGCATCGTTAGCCGCAGCTGGAGAAAGTGTCTTGAGAACGTGTACCACAAATCAAGTGCAGCTATCCCCACGATACGGTTGTCTGTACAGCTGATCTAAAGCTCAGTGATATCGCCGCGTTCGCTATATGTTATCGGCATGATACGACGCCGTTTATCTGATGTTTTCTACCGTGTGAAACTGTCACATCCAACAAAAAACTTGCCAACAGTGTGGTCCGGTCGTTCTTCATCAGGAATTCCCCTTGGCGTACGACTTCTACGTTAACATTCATGGAAAACCAAAGCTTTGGCGATTTATAACATCTTGACATTTCTGTCAAGATTTGATCATTTCTGTCAAATTTAGTACTCGCAAAAATTTCTTGTATGCCACTAATTATCCGCAGTCTCTGCGCTTGCCATTTCTGAAGAAATTTCGCTGCTAGCCCATCGGACGAAAATGTCGATTTTGACATCTTTGTTAATTTAATTCTAAATATCTCGAAATTGCAATTTATTAAAACTGTAAAGCTATGTCTCAAATTCTTATTGACTTACGACCTTACCATTTCTGCATTCACATTCGTCAATAAATGACGTTTTATTTTTGTTAATTTGGAGAATTTTTGACAAATAATCGCGTATTTCTACTAAATTCCACATTTGCAAAAAATTTCTGTTGTGTTACAAATTATCCGCTGTCTATGCCCTTTCCATTTCCGAAGAAATTTCGCCGCTAGCCCATTAAACGAAAATGTCGATTTTGACATTTTTTTTCATTTTAATTCTAAATATCTCGAAATGGCAATTTACGAAAACTGGTAAACTATGTCACAAATTCTTATTGACATACGGCCTTACTATTTCTGCATTCAAATTCGTCAATAAATGACGTTCTATTTTTGTCAATTTGTGTAATTTTGACAAACAAGCTGTTTTAAAAAAGTTGAGTTGTTTTATTAATACAGAGTGGTTTATCAGTCTTTTAAAGTGGAAGAGTATAAGAGTGGATAC
>JASAMZ010005799.1:0-11315 GCA_030248115.1 Linhomoeus sp. GSCO2_2 | reverse complement strand
CCGTTGCAATTTTCTGTGTTTCGCGCACAAACGCTATATACTCCACACTTTTTGTGGAGTATAAAAACAACTTCACTTTTTGAAACAGCTTGCTAAAGGTGGGGGCCAACTGATCAGTGCTGCATGGATCTTGTAATCTTGCATCTTGAAGAATGGTGCCACCACATCATGATCATTCATTCGTTAGGCCCTGATGCCTGGCCCATGAACATTGAGCGATGGCACCAATATTGAGCAATGGCGCAAGCCTTGAAAATTGGTGCCACCACAATCATCATCGTTCATTCGTTAGCCCTGATGTCTAAAATATGCAACATTGAGCACCGGCACTGATATTGACTAATGGCGTCGGTCTTGAAAATTGGTGCCACCACAATCATCATCGTTCATTCGTTAGCCCTGATGTCTAAAATATGCAACATTGAGCACTGGACCATTATTGAGTAATGGAGCCAATCTCGAAGATTGGTGCCACCACAAACATCATCGTTCATTCATTAGGCCCTGATCTCTGGAATATGAAACATTGAGCACTGCCACCAATATTGAGCAATGGAGCCAGTCTTGAAGATTGGTGCCACCACAATCATCATCATTCATTCATTAGCCATGATGTCTGAAATATGCAACATTGAGCAATGGCACTGATATTGACCAATGTCACCAGTCTTGAAAATTGGTGCCACCACAATGTCATCATTTATTAGGCCCTGATGTCTGAAATATGCAACATTGAGCACTGGCACCAATATTGAGCAATGGCGCCAGTCTTGAAAATTGGTGCCACCACATTCATCATCATTCATTTATTAGGCCCTGATCTCTGGAATATGCAACATTGAGCACTGGCACCAATATTGAGCAATGGAGCCAGTCTTGAAGATTGGTGCCACCACAATCATCATCATCCATTCATTAGGCCCTGATCTCTGGAATATGCAACATTGAGCGATGGCACCAATATTGAGCAATGGCGCAAGCCTTGAAGATTGGTGCCACCACAATCATGACCATTCATACATTAGCCCTGATGTCTGAAATATGCAACATTGAGCAATGGCACTGATATTGACCAATGTCGCCAGTCTTGAAAATTGGTGCCACCACAATCATCATCATTCATTCATTAGCCCTGATGTCTGAAATATGCAACATTGAGCAATGGCACTGATATTGACCAATGGAGCCAGTCTTGAAAATTGGTGCCACCACAATCATCATCATTCATTCGTTAGGCCCTGATCTCGGGAATATGCAATACTGAGCACTGGCACCAAATTTTTCTAAAATAAAATTTTGGATAAAATTTTTCTGGTGGCATACTAGTGATGCAGAATCATGTTCTCTTTCGAATGCAAGTGTTTCCAGCCCGATCGGTGAAGGCATGCGAAAGTTACCACTCTAAATGTGGTCGCAGGTCACGATTTTGGAAATTTTTTGAAAATACCAATTTTTGGTTTTTCATTTTTAACTCCTTGTTCGTTGGACTTTTCATGAAGTAGGGAGTGCAAACGAACCGTCTGATCAAGACAAATCTAATGCCGGTGGAATTGGCTGGATCATTGTCGGTGTCATTGATACATTGAAGTGGAGTGCCATAAAAACATATTTTGATGCTCCACGCATCAAATTAAATGTAGATAGTCAAATGTGATATGGAAGATGTATGTAACGTGTGTTGTTGGTCAACGTGCAGTCACTTAGGCTTCCGTACGCAAATGTGCCATTTCTCCCTGTGCCTCAGTGCGGCGAGGTGTATATGTGCACAAGAGAACCCGTCTTCAGTGAACACTCAGAAATAATGGCACATTCCAACGTACAGAAGCCTAAGTGACTGCACATTGACCAACAACACACATTTACACCATATTATCTCAATACAAGACATTTTTATCTTCTATATCACATTTGACTATCTACATTTAATTTGATGTGTGGAGCATCAAAATACGTTTTTTGCACACCACTTCAATGCATCGATGCCACTGACAAAGATCGAGCCAATTCTAATGGCATTAGATTCGTCTTGATCAGACGATTCGTTTGCACTCCCTACTTCACGAAAAAGTCCAATGATCGAGGAGGTATGAATGAACAAGCCATGTGTGTAAAAAGTTCAATCTATGCTTTGTGTCTGTCAAATTTTGGTGAACAGTATAGTGAACTTTGTACACATCATTAGCCACATCTGAAGAAAGTGTCTTGAGAAGTGCAGCTATCCCCACAATACGGTTGTCTGTACAGCTGATCTGAAGCTCAGTGATATCGCCACGTTCGCTATATGTTATCGGCAGGATACAACGACATTTCCTGCCTGTGTGAAAACGTCACATCCAAAAAAAAAACTTGCCAAAAGTTTGGTGTGAGCAAATTCCTGTGTTCAGCGTACGCGTTTCTGTTTCCGAGTGCACATTCATCAATAAACAGCTGTACTGGCCATCAGATGAATATCTCGATTTTGACATTTTCTTGAATTTTTGTTCTAAATATCTCGAAATTGGAATTTATTAAAATGGTAAAACTATGTCACAAATTCCAATTGGCATATGGCCTTACCATTTCTGCATTCAAATTCATCAAGAAACGATGTTCTATTTTGTTGACTTATAAAATTTTGAAAAATAATCATGTATTTCTATTAAATTCCATATTTGCCAAAAATTTCTCTTGCATTACAAATTATCTGCAGTCTATACTCTTTCCATTTCTGAAGAAATTTCGCTGCTATATCATCAGGTGAAAAAGTCTATTTTCAATATTTCTGTATTTTGCACTCCCTACTTCACGAAAAGTCCAACGAACAAGGAGTTATAAATGAAAAACCAAAAATTGGTATTTTTGAAAGTTTCCAAAATCGCGATCTGCAGCCACATTTAGAGTGGTAACGCGTGCCTGCACCGATCGGGCTGGAACAACTTGCATTCAAAAGAGAACATAATTCCGCATCGCTAATATGCCACCAGAAAAATTTTATCTCATCTCTAGTGTGAGTTAGAAGCCAAAGTTTGACGCAGTGGAAATCGGTGAAAGTGGCTCCAATTTCAAACTCTCAAATTTCACCACCGATTGCGGCATTGAGACTGGCCACTTATACAACATTCGAAAGATAACATATTAGTGTAATAGTGTGTAAAATGTTATCAAGATCAGTGCAGGCGCGAGCTACAGCGCAGAGAACGAAGTGGTGCAGATCATATATTTGGCTTTGGAGAGGGCCGTTTGCGAGCGCAAAAGATTGGCTGCTGGCGGGGATCGGACCCGCGACCTAATGGCTTACCGTGATAATATTTTTGGCTTTTTGTTTTTTTTCAGCCCCACCCCCCCCCCCCCCCAGTCAATATCAGTCCCAGTGCTCAGTATTGCATATTTCTGACATCAGGGCCCAAAGAACAAATGATGATGATTGTGGTGGCACCAATCTTCAAGACTGGCACCATTGCTCAATATCAGTGCCATTGCTCAATGTTGCATATTCCAGAGATCAGGGCCTAATGAATGAATGATGATGATTGTGGTGGCACCAATTTTCAAGACTGGCTCCATTGGCCAATATCAGTGCCATTGCTCAATGTTGCACATTTCAGACATCGGGGCCTAATAAATGAATGATGATGATTGTGGTGGCACCAATTTTCAAGACTGGCAACATTGGTCAATATCAGTGCCATTGCTCAATGTTGTATATTTCAGACATCAAGGCCAACGAATGAATGATGATGATTGTGGTGGCACCAATTTTCAAGACTGGCTCCATTGGCCAATATCAGTGCCATTGCTCAATGTTGCATATTTCAGACATCAGGGCTAATGAATGAATGGTCATGATTGTGGTGGCACCAATCTTCAAGACTGGCGCCATTGCTCAATATTGGTGCCATTGCTCAATGTTGCATATTTCAGACATCAGGGCTAATGAATGAATGGTCATGATTGTGGTGGCACCAATCTTCAAGACTGGTGCCATTGCTCAATATTGGTGCCATTGCTCAATGTTGCATATTTCAGACATCAGGGCTAATGAATGAATGGTCATGATTGTGGTGGCACCAATCTTCAAGACTGGCACCATTGCTCAATATTGGTGCCAGTGCTCAATGTTGCATATTCCAGAGATCAGGGCCTAATGAATGAATGATGATGATTGTGGTGGCACCAATCTTCAAGACTGGCTCCATTGCTCAATATTGGTGCCAGTGCTCAATGTTGCATATCCCAGAGATCAGGGCCTAATAAATGAATGATGATGAATGTGGTGGCACCAATTTTCAAGACTGACGCCATTGCTCAATATTGGTGCCAGTGCTCAATGTTGCATATTTCAGACATCAGGGCCTAATAAATGATGACATTGTGGTGGCACCAATTTTCAAGACTGGCGACATTGGTCAATATCAGTGCCATTGCTCAATGTTGCATATTTCGGACATCATGGCTAACGAATGAATGATGATGATTGTGGTGGCACCAATCTTCAAGACTGGCGCCATTGCTCAATATTGGTGCCAGTGCTCAGTATTGCATATTCCAGAGATCAGGGCCTAACGAACGAATGATGATGATGTGGTGGCACCATTCTTCAAGATGCAAGATTACAAGACCCATGCAGCACTGTTCAGTTGGCCCCCACCTTTGGCAAGCTGTTTCAAAAAAGTGAAGTTGTTTTATTAATACAGAGTGGTTTGTGAGAGTTCCAGAGTGGAAGAGTAAAAGAGTTGATGCTTTTGTAAAGTATTTCGACGCGTTTCAGATGTGATGCGCACCAGCCCGGAGTCCACTATTCCCGCACTACTTGAGACACACTCCTTTCTGAGGGGTTGTTGCAAGGCAACGTTGGGATCGGTTACCTTTTTGAGCAAGGCAAAATTGTTCGTAAGTCAAGGCTTATTCTTTAGGAATGAGTGACAAACAACTGCCACAACATGCGCCTTCAAATGTGCTGAATGAATGTTGCTCTACAATGCCTGGTGTTAGAAACATTGAGAATGTCTATTTTTGTGGTGTGTATTTGACTAATTGGAAGATTTATGCCATCGCATGAAACAGTGGCCAGAGACCTTTCAAAAGACGAGCCGATTGTTGCTCTATGGCATAACAGTAGAGAGTTAGAGCCATTTGCATTTTGAACCTTCAGTTGCTGTAACTCGCAAAATTTAAATTTTTGAGCCTCGACTCCTCTTGGCACAATTATCAGTGAGTTGAGACCTATCGAAAGAGGCCTAGATCGTCTATCTGTGACTTTCCTCAAAGAATCAGTTTTCTCAGTGAGCATTTTACCAAATACCAAAATAGAAATTTGTCATCCAGTTCACCTGAAGTCGACTTCAGTTGACTTCATCCACTTCACCTGAACTCGACTTCACCTGAACTCGACTTCACCTGAACTCGACTTCACCTGGACTCGACTTCACCTGAACTCGACTTCACCTGAACTCGACTTCACCTGAACTCGACTTCACCTCAACTCGACTTCACCTGGGTGGACTTCACCTGAACTCAACTTCACCTGGGACCAACTTCACCTGGGACCAACTTCACCTGGGGTCGACTTCACCTGAACTCGACTTCACCTGAGACGACTTCACCTGGGGTCGACTTCACCTGGGGTCGACTTCACCTGGGGTTGACTTCACCTGGGGTCGGGGTCGACTTCACCTGGGGTCGACTTCACCTGGGGTCGACTTCACCTGGGGTCGACTTCACCTGGGGTCGACTTCACCTGGGGTCGACTTCACCTGGGGTCGACTTCACCTGGGGTCGACTTCACCTGGGGTTGACTTCACCTGGGACCAACTTCACCTGGGGTCGACTTCACCTGGGGTCGACTTCACCTGGGGTCGACTTCACCTGGGGTCGACTTCACCTGGGGTCGACTTCACCTGGGGTCGACTTCACCTGGGGTCGACTTCACCTGGGGTCGACTTCACCTGGGGTCGACTTCACCTGGGGTCGACTTCACCTGGGGTCGACTTCACCTGGGGTCGACTTCACCTGGGGTCGACTTCACCTGGGGTCGACTTCACCAGGGGTCGACTTCACCTGGGGTCGACTTCACCTGGGGTCGACTTCACCTGGGGTCGACTTCACCTGGGGTCGACTTCACCTGGGGTCGACTTCACCTGGGGTCGACTTCACCTGGGGTCGACTTCACCTGGGGTCGACTTCACCTGGGGTCGACTTCACCTGGGGTCGACTTCACCTGGGGTCGACTTCACCTGGGGTCGACTTCACCTGGGGTCGACTTCACCTGGGGTCGACTTCACCTGGGGTCGACTTCACCTGGGGTCGACTTCACCTGGGGTCGACTTCACCTGGGGTCGACTTCACCTGGGGTCGACTTCACCTGGGGTCGACTTCACCTGGGGTCGACTTCACCTGGGGTCGACTTCACCTGGGGTCGACTTCACCTGGGGTCGACTTCACCTGGGGTCGACTTCACCTGGGGTCGACTTCACCTGGGGTCGACTTCACCTGGGGTCGACTTCACCTGGGGTCGACTTCACCTGGGGTCGACTTCACCTGGGGTCGACTTCACCTGGGGTCGACTTCACCTGGGGTCGACTTCACCTGGGACCGACTTCACCCAGTTCACCACTTCACCCAGGTGAACAGGTGAAGTCGAGCCCGACTTCACCTGCTGTTAGATAATGAACTAGGATAGGTGCAGGCCTCCTGGATGCCAGGTTAGGGGTTCTTCGCACGGAATATTTTCGAGAGGGAGGGGGACCCGGGATTCGGAAGTCGGTTTAGAACGGCTAAAAATCTCAAAACACCTTATATCGCTCTAATACACGCTTAATTTGTGCACAAATAGACGAAATACAGCGACGCAGGCGAAAATTTGGAGAAAATGGGACCAAAGACTACCAATAATGCAATAAAATTTCCGCGATTTCCGGACCCCCACCCCCCCCCCCCCCTCCCCCCCCCCCTGCACATATGACGCTCACCGTTGCCCTTGCGGCGATGGCGGTGCCCTCTCATTTCGGAGATCTTCTGGTTGTTAGCCCGTTTCGGCTGCTGCTGTGCGGCCATCTGCCTCTGCTGGTAGCTCTTGAGCTTGTCGGCCAGAAAGGTGTTGGGCAGTCTCGCCTGCATGGGGGTGTTCTTGACTCGGGTCATACTTTTACCGTTTACGGAGTTGAAAATTGAAATTCACAGCGAAAATCAGAAGCGGCTGTCAAACTGCGGCTTTGGAATTCGACGATTCGCTGTGAGATTATGAAGAGAATTTTCGTATTCGCGGGACAACAAGCGACGCTTTCCCGGTTAGAGTTGACACGGCGATACGGATTACGCTATACAGTAGTTTCCGATTATGACCTAGCACGCATCTTTCAAACGAATCGAGAGCAGCGAAATAGAGTGGCCTAGGGCTACTAGCAGAAGTAGATAGCCTAAAGTTTCGTCACAAGATAATTCAAGCAAAATCGAACAGGAAATATCCACACGTGGTGAGTGCATCCGTAATAGCCACGAATACTCAATGCTATTCGAAAACTACGGTACTTCAGCGTCCTATGACAGCATGTGTTTTGCAAATTTAGGCGCTCTAAGTCACACACATTGGACAAGATTGCGACGCCAGCTTAGGACCAGCTTAGCTAAGCGCTTCCACAAGTGACTGAAGTGGTTATCGACGGAGGGAATGTAATTCGTCAACCGAACCAAGTAACCTTTATTATGGACCATCATGCGCGTTGTGTGTAACGCAGAGTGACGTGATACAAAAATGTTGTACAAATGTGGTTTCGTTGTACTTATGTACTGGCAACCAAGCTGAGAACAGAATCACTGATTTGTATTCCTCTTGGTTGATAGCTGTTGACCTGCTATGCATTTTTGCGGCTCTGTTTTGGAAGCGTAGGTGTTGTGATTTTCCCGCCCGACATCGTCAACATCTGTTGCTCGCATCAAAGGGCAAATCGAATAAACTGACGTGTGCGACTCAGACTGTGAGAAAGGAGCGCCATGTGGCCGATTGTTTGGTCGCTTGCACGCAGCTTCGATCGCGAACTCCCGACGTTACTGAAGTATTCAAGTGCTGAGAAACGAAGACCAACGAATTCATGGATTTGTCCGAGAGTGATCTTTACAGGTCGATGCGGTACATTGCGAATTCAGCATTCTCTGTGACGAATCCCAAGGCCATGTCTTCCCCGCTGTAGAGCAAGCACTGCTGCAGAGTGGTGGAGTAGGCGAAAGCCGAACAGCTGTCCCCCATGCTGGTGCAATGGACGGCGCAGGTCGTTCGCCGCTTCACGCTGAGACCCTTGATTGCTAGTGCTTCCTCCTTGACTGGCTCGATGCTCAGAAGACCCGGAGAGGCGGGCCCTCCCCCGTATAGGACGCTGTCCGGGCTTGGGGTAGGGCTGGGAGGGTGGTAGATCAGAGGGTCCACTGTTCCATCGTCGAACAGCGCCTTCGCTGGATTTGAATCACTGTACGTACATTCTGCAGCTAGCTACATCGTTAAGTTGTTCATCCGCCAGATGACTTACAAGTCTTCAGTCGTAGTTCGAAGTTGGAGTCTGTTTGGCAGTTGGCAGCACTGGCCAGCAGACTGCACTTGGACGATTGGAGATCGATCACGACAGCGACGCAGGTTTCTTCGTAGTCGCAGGCGTTCTGACAGCTGCTTGTCAAAGTCTCAGAAGTGGGAACTCTGGCGACTTCGTAGATAGCCGAGGTTGCTGTGGGGCAACCGACTGCCGCTCGCACGTCGTACTCGCGTCGAATGCGAGCTGAAACTAGTGAACTGAGGTTAAATTTTGGGCAATCCGTGGATCGAAAATTTATCTGGCGACTGGCAGTGAACCATTCTTTCGCATCAGACAGCTGTCGGCATTTGGTTCTTTGCAGTTGGCCTCTGAATCGACGACGCTTTTCTGGAGTTCACATCTCTCTGCAGTAACTCTGTAGATGGCGAGGCTGCATATCTGACTCTCGAGACAAAGTCTCCAGCAGTCGTTCATGGTGTTGATACTAGTGATGTCCTCTAGACTCGTCACTTTGTCCGCTTGGCAGTCGTAGCCGCAACTGTGGCTGTAGGGCCAGTACTCCTTCTGATGGCCTGGAGTCAGTGCAGTTGCTTTGAGTGCAGTGCAAGAGCCTAGCATTAGATATTGCCGCTACTCGGTAGTCGTCTGAGATAACCAAAGCTCTACCTTTCCAGTAGCTATTGGATCCGGTGGTGGCTTGGCAACTCTCCATCGAATCTACCAGCCTACACGTCGCAGTGGCTTCTGTCAGCACAAAACCAGAGCAGGCGGGGTTGTTGTCGCAGTAGGACTTGCAGGTTTCTGTCTTGTTCGTGCTGATTGTCTCCAGTGTCGATCCTCCCAGGCAGTCCACGTCCAGATTAGGCGAGTAGAGGTGCGAGTTTTGTGGAGCTGAAGCGACCCATAGGATGAAACGTGTGCTTTTAGCGAAGGAGAAAGGGTGAGCCTCACGCACCCATCTTCCACTCTGTCACTCCGGCAGACCAGAATGTGCACTCGTCCATTCGGCTTTGGGCCCAGCATTTGTTTCCATCCTTTGTGTAGGTGATGTGCGTGCACTCGGCGCCCAGACTGTCGCAGTAGGCTCTGCAGTCGCGCAGCAGCTCCTCCCCAACTCGGTAGTCGCCCATGTAGTCATGGGTCACCATGTGGTGAGGACAGTAGATCTTGTTCGCCTTGACGTACTGACTTGTGTCTGAATCCGAGCTACCTAGTTGAATTTTGGTGGAATCAAGAAGCGACTGATACCAGTTTTGATGTCCAGTTTCTCAGTTCCAGTCGCAGATCCTCTGCAAACTGAAGTGGTGGTCAGCAGGGAGCACTTTGTCACGGCCGCATCGAAGAGGACGGCGGCACAGTCGATCTCCATGTCACAACCATTGTGACAGGAGTCCTCCAGAGTGGACGACAAAGGGGGATTGGTGATTTCATAAATGACGCTTCCCACGTCGCATTCGATGCTCTCGTAGGTACGGTAGCTGTTCCTCATACGGGCTGCAAATTGGCATTGCGTCAGTTTGATGGCAAGCTACAATATTTCAAGTCCTTTAGAACACTGTACCGTTCTTCTTCGCCAGACAAACGCCATTGTTGGGCAATAGACATCTCGACTCTGGCTTTTCGATCATGTTGTGCAGGTCGCAGTCCCCTGACGACTTGTGAAACATGACCGAGGAGCAGATGTCCAGTTGGGCACACAGCCGCTTGCACTGTTCCAAAGAGCTGACTCCTGCGACTGTGCTCTCATGATACAGTCCGCTTGTGCAGCCGTAGCCGCAACTCCACGTGAATGGGGGATACTCGGTTGCGCTGCCTGCATTGGCTTCATTGTTTATGAGGAATAGTAGAAGGAGACAACGACGGACCTCTCCAGAAGCTCTGGACTCCACTGGACGCTGTGCAGTCTTTCATATCCTCGTAGGTGTTGCACAGATTGGTCGTCTTCCTCCAGGTGAAGCCGATACAAAACGGGGTAGCGCTACAGCGGTCTTTGCACAATTGCAGGCTGGCCTCAGTCGCAGACTGCTGCAACTGGCCGCCTAAGCAGTCAGTGTTCTCTTCCCACATGTAGAGGAGTTTTTGGGTCGCTGCTGCAATTCTCAACAGAGTTCTAACTGAAATCGAAGTGCAACGTTGTGAAGGCGTCAAACAGAACTGACTGGCAATTTTCCATCGAGATTCATAGTCTTTGTGGTAGGAACAGCCACTGGCCTTCCACATCTGCCAACAACGGCCGTGCCAAGCGTGGGCGGACGTGAAGCTGAGCGTAGAGCAGTTGGCGTTGGAGTCGCAAGCGTTGGTGCAGTCGGCCTCCACCTGGACAGCACTGGTGCCTACCATAACACCAAAATTGTTGGTGATGCAGTGGCTGGTGGATCTGCTGGCGTAGAAATGGCCCGCCGCCTCTGCTGAAGGTGTACAAGTGTGGTGAACTACCGTAAAGTGCCGATTAGTTTCGGGCGAAACTATTTTTTCAATAGGTCTCTCAGTGGCGAAACTAATTGGAAACCCGAAACTATTTGGAGACCCGAAACTATAATTTCAACCCCTCATTCGCTGACAAAACATAGTAGGAATGTCAAAGAAAATTGCCATGCCAAGAGAAAACACGACCCGATAAATGCAAAGTTTCTGCCGGATTGGGTTGATTTGGCTGCTGCTAATGCGAAATAACATATTACTTGAGCAATTTCTACACCTCAGTAATGCTTTGCATGCAAAACGACAGTTTTGTGAGGAAACTATTTGGAGACCCGAAACTAGTGGTGGCAATTTTTCCTTGTGCATTAGCATAACCCATTGCCAGAAGCCAGAAGC